>CM036760.1:5540000-5712500 GCA_020796225.1 Arion vulgaris
GCAATTTTGAATTTGTATCAACTTGCACCTGCTGTGATAGAAAAAAGATTTTCAAGTACAAGATCACCCATGTGGCCGGGGCTTGCAAGGGGAGAAATGAATAGTAACACTGCGATCTACAAGACATGTCATACGAGGTGACTGAGGTAGGGGCCTAGGGAAGCTACCCTAGTAAATAAAAAGCGTAACAGAAATTGGATGTGCTGGCCTACTTATAGGCGCATAACTGGCACAATGTACAATCTCTCTTGTGCTCTGATCACATACAAATCACAAAGAGTGGTTAACAAGTGGTCGATATGGAGCATTTGAAGAAGTACAAGACACCATTGTTGCCGGAAAACTGATAAATTCCATTGTTTTACAGTGACAACTTGTAAGACTTATCAGTCTGTAGCTGGAGGCAGAGGAACTGTCTTTCTCTGATTGTCAAAGTGATCTCAGATTCCTTCTCTCCTGTCTGAGGAACTTGATCCAAAACTCAACATTTATTGTGAATCTGCAAAAGCTTTCTGTTTGCTGCAGTTCCCAATCACTTCATCTGACACTCCGTTGACTCCTGGCAACTTTCTCATTTGAATGTGGATATTATCCACTCCAGTTCTTTGAATGTGATTGATGCATCTATAATTTCAGGTATTATTTCATCTCCCCCTGCATTTTGATGTTTCTCTTGAATCTCTTATTGTTTCTCTGGGCTAACTTCAATCAATGCTGCTGTCTTTAGCAAAGGAGTCTGCAAAGTGATCACTACCTGTTTACCATTGAGGATGTTTCCACCTTTATTTAACGCAAATTTTGTGCTTCTCCTTTACCTCATCATTGTTTTACCAGTTTTCTGGTATCTCATTTAAGGACCTTTTTTTTTTCTCTTCAGCTTATCTGTCTGGTCTGTAACTTGGTCCTTTGAAACATGGCCTTAGCATGCTCGTAGTTGCTATGGTGTTCTTGGCATGGGTTGATCTATGCCTGCTTTTTGCAATATTTCTACATAATTTTGCAGTTGCTTTAATTCACAATTCCAATAAGTTTTGTAGTGCTAAGCCCCTTTAGGTATTGTTTTATGTGAAGTCTGTAGTCTGTATCTATTGAATTCATTAAATAGTTTACTGATGTCTTTTTTCTGCATTTAGATTTCTTGTCAGTATACTAGTGAGCACTGTCCAATTTGCTTTCTTGTAATTTCATCATTATAGAGTGTTACTCTCCTTGATGAATTCATTTTTCTACAGTTAGAAAGACTTGCAAATGGTCATTGTCTTCAAGATGTTAATCAACAAGCTGTGTGTAGCATTTCAATATAGGTTTGGTAAATGAAGTGTTAAGTCTGGGCTAGAAGTGGTGTGCAATGATTTCAAGTAGAAACTGACAGAAGTTATATCTCAATAATAATAATAATAATAATAATTCCTCTCATACCATTATACGTTACATAAGGCCTGCAAGCAATTTCTCCATACCACTCTATCCTGGGCAACACTCAATCTCCTCCATGGAAGTGAGACATATATTTCTTGCCTCTCTCAGCAAAGTTCGTTTCAGGGTCTCCTTAGGTCCTCTTCTCTTTCTTGAACCCTTTGCATCCCACTTCAATGCCTGCTTTGATATTCTTTGATCATTTCTTCTCAAGGTGAGTCCAACATATCTCCATCTTCTCTTCTTATAACAGTTGTTACTAGTGGTTGACCAGACTTTTCTCTGATCTCATCACCTCTTGAATCCGTTTCATTTTATGTTCATTATTTTTCGCAGACATCTATTTTCAAATGCATTATCTCTATACTTTACTTGAAAAATTAAAATAATTCCCCATGTCATATTGCTATCCATCAATCTCATAAGCTCAAAATTTGGCCTTAATTCTTCTGTTCTATACACTTTTCTGGCATATGCTTAGCCATACTACATATTCCGGATTGGCACAACAGATCTGTGTACCTCTGGTATCAGCTTTATGATAGCCAAATACCAGTTGCAGACCTGTTCAACATATGATAGTGAATGGAAAGACACAAAGTCACATGCTATCTCCCTCCATGAAAAACTTGACAATGTTGGTAGCTTAGTGCTGACTCGAAAGTGATTGTGAAAGGGCGCAGAGTCTTTTGAGAAGAGACTTATGTATGAGCTGAATGACAAGAGAGAAAAGCGAAAACTCAGAAGTTGTCACAGTAAAACACTTGCCTACTGACCGTCTGTAAATACGATAAAGGCCATAAACAGTGCTGACTGCAACCTGTGTTAAAGTCATTAATGTTGAAATCTGTCAAACGTATGCTGATGAAAAAGTAGAAATTGCAACAGAAATCACAAGTGTACGTAAATGCTTTAAGCACATGTTTCTTCCAACTAGACACTACTGCTGTTGATATTCCATGCTCCTGTTGTTGTGAAAAAGGTATGAAAACTCATAACAACACTCAACTATCATGAGATCTACAATCACAAATTAACACAAATTGAAAACAATATACTGTTCATCAACATCAAATTGGTGACAGTACAGCAATTGACTAAATCAAAGAAAAAAAACCCTGTTATCAAACAAAGGAAAGGTATACAAATAAAATAGGATTGCACGATTTGAAATTGACATCAGGTTTTGTGCGTAAAATTGTACCACCCTATTTTATTATAATTTAATATTTTATATTTCGCTTGATAAATGACTTTTGATTCAAATGTTAATTTTTTTCACTTGGTGTATCATATTTTAAAATTACCTTACTTCATGCTGAGATCTTTTGCCTTTGGTACATAGTTTTACTGCAGTCTATCCCATTATCATAACTCAAAGATGACTAAATACTCACTGAATTATTTGTTTATCATCTCGGCCAATGCGTTCTTCACTGAAAGAAGAAGTTTCTAAGAATTTTCCAGAACCTGCAACATAAACCATGCATTTAACTATAGTGGTAACATACTAGCCAAGAAACTGACAGAATAGTAAAGTATGCATCAAATATTATATATCTGTTGGAATTAAAAGAAGAACAAACATGGCTTTACAAAAAATTAAACAACTCAAAACAGTATGGAACGGAACTGATAAGAAAACAAAGATCAGAATTCTAAGAGCATGCATATTCCCAGTGGCAATGTATGGGTATGAAGCATGGACATTTAACAAGGCAGTGGAGAAACATATATATGCTTTTGAATATAAGTGTTACAGAAGAGTCCTTCGTATATCTTGGACAGAGAATAAACAAATAGACAGAAAGAACTCAAAATCAAAGAAAACTGGCTGATGCTACGAATAAGAAAGAGAAAAATTGAGATATTTTGGACATATACAAAGACATGAAGGGCTAGAGAAGACCATCATGGAAGGAGGCATACCGGCAAAGAGAAGAAGAGAAAGACCACAGAGAAGATGGATTCAGGATGTAACTGATGGTTTGAACATGACGGCTGCTGAGGCAGGACATCTGGCCTATGAGAGAGAGAAATTCAGGAGGACTGTTGGGATGGCAAAGTTCTGCTCAGGACAAACTATTTGATGATGATGACCAATTGTATGTCACTTCTCAAATTAAATAGGGCAGCTTGGAAATGGTTCAGCACTGATTTGGATTCAAGAGAAAAAACAAATACAAAGGTATTAAAAGGATATTAATTGCTGAATATGTACAGATAATATATACACCATACTAAACTAACATAAATTACTGTAAGACAGAGTGGTTCCAGTACTGGGTGGAATGGCTATAACACTGGTCTTCCTGTTATTACAAGGAAGATTCAAAACATAACACTGTAATATTTAAAAAAATGTTTTTGTTAATTTGTATACACTGACCTCCTTAATTAGGGTTAAGTTATACAAGTTATTTCTTTTTTAAGTCTCTGGTGATCATGAAACAGTTTTAAAGGAAAAACCCGCCCGTCTGCCCAGCGCTCAGAGCGCTGGGCTACGGGTGACTATCCCTCTGTGTGTGCGGGTTCAATTCCGCAGGATGGCAGAAACAGCCACAGATTCCCCAGATTTACGGTGTTCGTGGCACCAAACCGAAGGGTTACGATGTCCATGGCACCGAGTCAAAGAGCTGAAAAGCTCAAGTGCTTCTGGATCGGAAAAATAAGGAGGTTTGGCTGAAATTGGATGCACCTGTCCTAAACATGTAGAAGTCTATGAGTTTAGGGGCCTACCAAACCAATGTGCAACATACACACGTTCTTGGCAAAGATCAAACATATCACAAAGAGTGATTAAAATTGGTAGTAAAGAACGAACGCAAAGAAGAAGAAGAGAGAATGGAGATTGCACAATCAGTACATATCCAGACAAAAGTGGTGAATGGGATATTCAACAAGGATGAACAGAAGAGAATGCAATGTAGGTCAGTCACTATCAGTTTTCTGAATGATGCATGCCCACAGGACCTCTGGGTCTGAGTTTATGTGGGTGGATCCGCACATAATGCAGTGTGATTGATATGGATGATCAGAAATATATATAGAATACCCAAGCAACATTAATAATTAATAAAGACATATGATGAATATAAAATGGAACGAATTCAGGAGAAGTGATGAAATCAGAGACATGTCTGGTCAACCACTAGTGACAACTGTTATAAGAAAGAGAAGATGGAGATATGTTGGACACACCTTGAGGAGAAATGATCAACGAATATCAAAGCAGGCATTGAAGTGGGATGCAAAGGGTTCAAGAAAGAGAGGATGGCCCAAGGAGACCCTGAAACGAACTTTGCTGAGAGAGGCAAGAAATATCGGTCTCAGTTCCATGGATGAGATTGAGTGAGTTGCCCAGGATAGAGCGGTATGGAGACATTACTTGCAGGCCCTATGTAGCATATAACGGTACGAGAGGAATTATTATTATTATTATTTAAGCAACATTAGGGTTACGATCAGAGTACCAATGGAGAAATTATTTGATAACTATGCTGCAGAAATTTAAGTAAACAATTTGACAATCAAGAATCTGTATCTCATCCACAAATACCTGTGTTATTTTTAAGTATATGGGTGCTACGGTCTGAACTGTGTAAGGTCACCATGCAGTGGGTACTGTTTTATTGTGGAATATCAGAAAATAAGACAGCCGATCAAATGACTAAGGAAGGTGCTTATGATGAGCAGCCAGATGTATCAGTTATATCCCATCAGAAGGAAAGGATAATTAAATCAAGCAGAAAGCCACCAATAATAACACATGATGACTACCAAACTATGAACAGATTAGAACAAACTGTCTACAGGAGACAATATTCCTGATAAACACAATGTATTTCAATCAAAAGAAAGCAAAGAAGTATAGAATACCCTTCACCTTCTTGCTGACTTCAACTGTTTAAATCTAGAATTAGCAAAACAGACTAGAAAAACTCACGTTGAGTGTTATAAGGTACTGCTTGAAAGTATACAACAATATCTGAAAGTTCCTGGGCGATATTCTTTGTGCGCTCCTCCTTTCTGATGTCTATAACCTAGATAGAAATGAATAACAATAAACCTTACTGAACAATAAAACACTGGAGGCAGTCAGGTGGTTAGAGTATTGCCTTTATAATCACAATAGACCAGGATATTTCCTTTTCCTGAGCAGAACTTTGTTGGCACCCCAACAGTCCTTCTGAATTTCTCTCTCATAGGTCAGATGTCCTGCCTCTGCAGTCATCATGTTCAAACCAACAGTTACATCCTGAATCAATCTTCTCCGTGGTCTTCCTCGTCTTCTCTTTGCCGGTATGCCTCCTTCCATGATGGTCTTCTCCAGCCCTTCATGTCTTGTTACATGTCCAAAATATCTCAAGTTTCTTTTTCTTATTTGTAGCATCAGCCAGTCTTCTTTGATTTTGAGTAGCCTGTCTGAATAGCTTATCATTTATCCAGCTGCCAATTATGTTTTCCCAGAGTTTGTCCATTTCATTTCACTGATGCCAAGTAGGCTAATATGGTATTTTCTCAATTCTTTGGCTACCTGTGCTGTTTTACCTGTCTCCACCATAATTTGAACATTTCATATCCCTATCTATAGAAGTGGGCTGTCATGGATACTGTTAGAGATTGGTGTTCCTTGGGGGGTTTGGCCTAGCTCATATTACAAGGTGTTTTCACACCAATCTAGGGTTGTTTATCTTTGTCCTATCCTATCCCTATCTTTTAATTTGTTTGCCATGGTTAAACTACCAGCAGCAGTGCTACTAATATAGATCTCAGGGTCTCGGATATACTTAAGCTCTTTGACCAACTGCAAGGTGTGACACTGTCAGAAGGGAAACTTAATGTTATTTAGTCATAATTTAATATATTTCTGCAATTACACATCTTTTTCAATAAGATGAAAAACATGTATGGTTGTAGAGATTTTCAAACGATAACAATCTGGGATAGATTAAGGGTAATGCATGCTAGTTGATTTGTATACTTCCATAGCTAAAAATAAGAATCATCATCAGGTGCCGTCTCCACATTGAAGGTTGGCTACAATGAATCTCCAGCATCCTCTGTCTTTCGCCTTGGTGTTGCACACTGCCAGATTGTAATCTGTCCATTTCTTAAAGTTTTCCTCCCACTTATCTCTCGGTCTTCCTCTTGCTCTTCCCCTTCAACTTTCCCCTCTAGTAAAGATTTTATCATGGTGTCATGTCTTTTTATGTGTCCAAAATACTTTATTTGTCTGAATTTTATTTCTCTTAATAATTGTTTCTTCATGCCCAGTTTTCTGAAAACTTGTTTATTTGTCTGTTTTTCTGTCCATGAAACTCTGCCTATTCTTCTATATATCCACATCTCAAATGCATCAATTCTGTCTTCTAACTGCTTGTTCATTGTCCATGTTTCCGAGCCATACATTAATATAGGATATATATAGCATTTGATCATTCTAATTTTTAGCCTGTTTGTAATTTGTTTGGATGCCAGGAACTTTCTCATACTATTGAAATTATCCTTGGCCATTCCTATTTTCTTTTTAATTTCTGTTATACATCTGCTACCCTCTGACCAAGATATAAGAACTTTTTTACTTGATGTAGTTTCTTGTTTTTTATATTCTTTTAGTTTCCATTGCCTTTCTCATAGATTTGTTCTCTCTGAAAATGTTAAGGTGAAAATTCCTGTTTTTCCAATTTCTTACAATGGCAGCAGCGTGCACATTGTAAATTACTTTACGCTGGCAGCCGTGTGCTCAATGTACTCGTAATTAGTATTCCCTCGCCATACAGGCAGATTTTCTCCGACTTCAGAGGTACTCACGTTATCGTCCTGAGTAAGACCAGGGGACTCGAACAAATGCCGGACAGTAGGTTCGAACCCGAGCTATGAGGCGTCTCACAGCTAGCAGGCCGAGCTACTATCAACTACTCTAGGCAGTCCCCACTTGATGTAGTAATTCTCCATGTATTTTTATATTCATTTTAGGTTTCTCCATTTCCTTGTTTCTCCATAGTATTTGTTTTCTGTATGTTAAGGTCTAATCCATATTCCTTGCTAGTTTTGTCCAATTGGTTTCCCTAGGTCTTGTAATTCTTGTTCACTTTCTGCTACTAATAATGTGTTATCTGCATATCTTAAGTTGTTTATTATTTTTCCATTGATCTTGAGTCCTGGCATTCCCTCTAGTTGTTTGAAGATTTTTTAAGTGTAGATCTTAAATAGGTTTGGTGACAGAATGCATCCTTGTCTCACTCCTCTTCTTTATGTCTATAAAAATAATAATAAATATCAAATAAATCTTAGAATAGTTCATATTAAATGCACCAACCCCTTCAGTAATTTTTGATACACATTCTAGAGATGAACATAGAAATTTTAGAATAGTTCATATTAAATGCACCAACCACTTCAGTAATTTTTGATACACATTCTAGAGATGAGCGTAGAAATTTTAGAATAGTTCATATTAAATGCACCAACCACTTCAGTAATCTTTGATACACATTCTAGAGATGAGCGTAGCCAATCATCAACATCAAATACCCTTTTGGATCCTATGTGAATAACACTGGGCTGTTTTGGGATGTGATAGGCAAAATAGTGCATGCTGTCCCTTGAGTGAATTGTATCATCTGTGAGAATTACAAACATGATTACAGTAAAGAATTGTGTCATCTGTGAGAATTACAAACATGATTACGGTAAAGAATTGTGTCATCTGTGAGAATTACAAACATGATTACGGTAAAGAATTGTATCATCTGTGAGAATTACAAACATGATTACGGTAAAGACATCATCATGAGTTTTAAGAAATATATGTGAACAAGTCTTATCTGTCATAATATGTACTGGTTGGCTTTAGCAATAATGGATCTTTATAAACTGACTACCAGCTCAGATGCTGACATTTTTCTGCACTGCAAAGTTAGACTTTTCCTAATTCTCTCTGTAGTTTTTGTCTCATCTACTAATGATTTCGTCAGTTGTTATATTATGCTATAAATCTTTTCCTATGACATGTCTAATAAAATGATTATTACCTTTTTCTAATGTTCCATCTATATAAGTTGATAATGACTAAACATGGTCACCAAAGCAAATAAACAATCACCCTCACTTCTTCATAGACAAACTACAGAATTAGAACCAAGATTAGTATATACTGCAGCTGTATGCTATCAACTTTACTGTATGGATCAGAATACTGGACGCCTGAGTGGTTACCAGGGCTCAAATTTGGGGTGTGAAAAATAGAACCAATGTTACCCATCACACATGTCGTAAGAGGCGACTAAGGAGGTTTGGCTGAAATCGGATGCACATGTTCTAAACATGTAGAAGTCTATGCATTTTAGGGGCCTAGCAAACCAATGTGCAACGTATACACATTCTTGACAAAGATCACACATATAACAAAGAGTGATTAAAATTGGTCATAAAGAATGAATGCAAAGAAGAAGAAGAAGAATACTGGAAAATGACAGAACAAGATAAGTCCAAACTTTCCACCTTCCGTATAAATTGTCTGCGAAAGATCTTACATGTGTTCTGGCCAAATACTATCTCTAACCATAACTGCTTCAGTTTCAGTTTGGAATATCTTCATTGCATTCCGGACATGTTCATAGGTGCTCCGATCTCCTTCGTAATATCTCCAACAGTGTCCAGCGACTGACTGCACTAGTTTGATTTTGATTAATGAGCCTACTCATTTACCTGTTATGCTGTTCTTTTCTTGCTACTCCAATTTTCAATCCCAGCTCCTGCAATCTAGTAGTTGATGTGGATTGGTTTAAATGAAAATCTTCTTTGCGACCATACTCTATGAGGGCGTTCAAAATGTCAGCCCTATCCATTGGATGGCCCGCTGATAGGGTGGCAGAGCAAGCCATCTTGTCTGTTCTCTCATTGCCAATGACACTGATGTGCCCCGGAACAAAGATAAGTGTAATTCTGCAAATTGTTGACGCTTTTAGTGATTCAGTCCATTGCCTACGCACCGAACCAACCTCCACCTTTCGGATCATACTCAATGAATCACTCAGAATGCACGCATAGGTGTAGTTTTGTGACTCCAGCCAGAGTAGTGCATTAGTCACCGCCAGTACCTCCATTGTCATGCTGCTTGTCACACTAAACACACCACTGGCTTCCTGGACCATTCTGCAACATGAGCTTGCAGAGAAGGCCTAAGTGTACTTTTCGTGGCGAACTACCGATTCATCCATATAAATCATAATGTCAACTTCATTGCAGTTTTCATCAATGATGGCTTTGACATCCACCACCACAGGAATCCTCTCTCTGCAACCTTAGTCAAATTTAAAGATGGTTGAAAAAAGTGTTCCTGTATATTGAAGGCATCAGTATTCATTCTTCCCCATGGTCGATATTTGTGAGCCCGCATATCAGTCGAACAGTGTCTGCAGCACAGCCAACCCACGACTTGCTTGCACAGTGTCAACAAGAGAATATGAGCACCATCATCCAAAAGAGATGATAGAGATGGAACGGACAAGTAATACGCATGGAGACTAACTATGCTCAGAAAATTGCACTGAAATGGACATCAGATGCTAAATGAAAATGTGTAAGACCTAAAATGACCTGAACGAGAATAGTTAAATTAGAACTAAAAGAAATGAGTTACAGATGAAACACAATACAGAAGACTGCCAAGAATAGAGAAGAATGGTATGAACTTACTGCTGCCCTAAGCACCAGAAGTCATTAAAAAAAACACAGTGTGTAAATAAAGAAAAATGGTCTAACTTTCTAAACAAACTAAAACCGAAAAAAAAATGCTAAGAAGCAAGCTGAATTGACTATAGTCACCTATATGACAGTCCATGAGTCGAAGCATAGTCTCAGAGAGTTCAATGTTTTCTTCATCTTGAGCATTATTTTCCACAACTTGAACGTAGTTTGCAGGAAACAATTTTTTCACATTGCCGGCATGATCACCTCTCCACCTGTGTGAGTAGATATAACAGTGATCTAACAGAAAGTTACAACCAATACAGTGCATAATGTCACATGAAACAGCTTTCAAACTTCTGTTCGACAGCATGAACAATTGTGCTTTTAACATTAATCTCTATGTGGGGTGCAGAGAAATTGGCATCAGGGTCAGCAGTAACAGACTTAATGGACTAATGAGGCAAGGATCAATATGTCTTGTCATGGTGATACCTGCTGAAGATCTATGCCTGGCTAATAGGAAGGAATCACACCTTCTTCTTCAGTGTGCCTTCCCGCCCAATTGGTGCCGGGGCATGCAAGGGAAGCAAAGAATAGTACCACTGCAACCTACAATGTCCTATATTACATCCTGAATCTATCTTCTCCGTGGTCTTCCTCTTCTTCTCCTCCAGTTTTAGATGCTTATAAATAAGAGCATACAAATTATTTAAAAAAAATTTTTCCGATCCAGAAGCACTTGAGCTTTCAGCTCTTCGGCTCGGTGTCATGGACATCGTAACCCTTCAGTTCAGTGTCACGAACATCGTGAATCTGGGGAACCTGTGGCTTTACTGCCAGCCCGCGGAATTGAACCTGCACTCACAGAGGGCTAGTCACCCACAGTCCAACGCGCTACGAACACGCTAGGCGGGCAAAAATTATTTAAATAATAAACAAAAAGATTGTTTGAAGAATTCTAATTGCTTTATTAAGGCACATATTCCCTTACCATGGCTGATCTAGTATGGTAACATTTATGATATAGCTGCCTCTTTTGAAGGAGAGCTCATCTGGAGATGAGGCATGGAAGTCATAAAGTGCTTTGACTGTTACCTGAAAGTGCAATAAATCAATATTATTGATGGTGTTACTGTAAGAGAGGGATTGAGTTATGAAAATGTAATTAACAAGCGAGCCACAGGAACCATCAGCATGCATACTCTTTGACATCTGTGGGGGAAGACTAAGCATTTATGTTTCGCCGGAGTGCATGACACCAGTTCAGTAACCAATGACCAATATAATGCTTCTGGGACCATATAACAATGACGTTGTAACTATTTAGATAGGGATGTAGGAAAAGATATGATTTTTCATTGAGGTTATCATTTGAAATATGAATATTGAGAAGAATTAAATTGTTTTGAATTAAACTGTTGAAGACAACAATTAATATTAAGTTAGATGGTTGAGAATAACTATGAAATACATTGGAGTCAGGCTGCAACAGATTACTACAAATTTTGAATTAACCTTTCAAAAACAACTCTGAATTTTGAATTATAATAACAAAGACAACAATGTGACCAGTACTATGCATGGAAAAGTGGTTGCTGTTGTGATAACTAGCACTTCTCAAATGCACATGGAGGCCATCGAGGGTGTAGCCAGGGTCAGGTCAATAATACTGTCTTTGTCACCTAGGCATCTTGCTATTCTATTCTCGTGGTTCTGCTATCGTTTATATATTGTCATTGTCCACAAGTACCTCCTCAAGCTCCTTTTGCCTTGTGGGCTTGAAATTTGATTTTTACATTGTCTATCTTATCATTAAAGTTGCCAGAGAAAAATCACATGTCCCCTTTTTTTCATTTATGCAAGAATTGCAGGCATATACATTTACCAATGTGAAAGGTTGAGGTACTTGCTCAAATTACAAAGAATGATTTATAAGTTATTATAGAGAGAAGATGCTAAGTGAAGCAAAACAATGAGTGAACTAAAACACAGAATGAAGCAACACATTGTTGAAGCCTACACACGATTGTCTGTTAATAGTAATCAACAATACAGTCAATATGAAACACTTCAATATAAATAGCATAACAGTACATGTGAAAACTGAAAATACTCTAGTGGAGAAGAAGGGGTTGTCCAAGAAACACGGTTAAATTAGAGGTATGTCAGGATATCGGAGTTGAGAAGTATGTTGACTTAAAGAACTGAGGACAGTGTATAGTGATGATTTATGATCACACAACTACAGCATTAGTTTTTGCACTAGATAACATCATGACAGTGAAAATAAAAATGCATGCGCATACAACTATATTAAGCAAAATGAAGAAATCAAATAAAAAATGTAAGGATTTAGCTCATTACCTTGATGTCTTGATGGATGTCAGTGTATGTTTCTGGAGAGCAGTACATATCCTGTACATAAGGGAAAAATAGTTACCAGTTACTATATTTTGTCAATACACCTTTACTTAGACCAAAATTGCTGGCTGGTGAACCCTTTAAACAAATGTCTCGGTTTGAAGACATTATAACCAGCATCTCTTACCAAAACATATATGCATACATTTGCATCAACAGTATGCCCATGTGGTGCCGGGGCCCGCAAGGGAAGCAAAGAGTAGTACCACTGCGACCTACAAGGCATGTCGTAAGAGGCGACTGATGTAGGACCTAGGGAAGCTACCTAGTAAATAACAAGCATCGCAGAAATCAGATGTGCTGGCCTACCTGTAGGCGCATAATTGGCACAATGTGCAATCACTCTTAGGCTTAGATCACATACAAATCACACAGAGTGGTTTAAAAATTGGTTGATATGGAGCATTTGAAGAAGAAGCATCAACAGTATGTCTTACACTGTGCTTCACCTCCTAATAAAGTATCCTGGAAACAGACATAATGGCAAATATGCAACTACTGAAAGAAGGTGCCAAAATGTTGACTGTTCCGACTTGGTTACAAAATAGGACATGAATATTTGCTGGGTCTATGACACAGTGAATAAGTTGACAAAGACCAATAAACCTTTGCTGACCAAGAGTTACTACACCGCTAAGTGGTAGTTCTGGTAACAGACTTTATCACTGCAGCTTTACTAAGCAAGTAAGGACTGAAGAGAGCAGACAAACCCAGTCCCAAAAAATATTATGCTGAGAATGGATGTGCTAGAAATGAAGGCACATATATAAGACTCGTAAACTGCAACATAACAAATAAATGTCCTTTTCAGTATGAATGATAAAGAAGAATATATGCTACAGAATACATGAGGGCCATTCAGAAGGTAATGCATCACATCGGTTTTCTAATCTAATAATGAAGACAGAAGCATTAAATTTTGCACACTACAAATATGACGTGCTGATCATGTGTACCAAATAGTACCACAATTCACCAAATAATACAGAGTGCAGGGTAACGAGCGTGCAGACTTTTTTGCAAACAATGCCCGACTCAAACGGGCAGAAGTATGGACAGAGCCAATATCATCAATGCGGTACGCTCTAAATTATGTGACATGGGCACATCTCAGTCACTGGAACGAGTTCGAGAATTAGGCGTTAAGTGTGGACATGCCAGACAGTGTCGTCTTCGTGGTAGAGAGAAAATGGGTATGGTGAGCAAATGGACTTTAGGATGGCTGCTGCAGCGGAGGACAGAGCATGCATGGGAATGCCCAATGTGCCGTGACGTCGATCGCATAACATAACATAACATAACCAAATAATACGGCTGAACTAAGCCGTTGAAATGGAGCAAGTTAGGAACTTGTGTTACAATCAGTGAATTATGATTGAATTTCTCAATGCAGAGAAGGAAACTGTTGTGAACATTCACAAATGTCTATGTGATGTGTATGGAAGTCTTGCAGGTGACAGGAGTACAGTACGTTATTAGGTTCAGAGAATAAAAGAAACATAGAGTGGAAATAAGGAGCTGCATGATCTGCAACACTATGGACGCTCTACCACAGTCACCAATTCAGAAATGGTGAAATGCACTGAGGGCATTATTATTACTGATGGACAAATTACTACCAAACAATTAGCCTTATTAAGCAATGGTAGTACAAATGCAGTTATAAAATGTTTTGGATTTTCTAAGGCTTGTGCAAGATGGGTTCGGTTCTTCGAAGTCTCACAATTGACCACCGAATGCAAAGGAAAGCAATTCTTCTGAATTCTTGCTGATGGAGATGTTTTTGCTAAGATAGTTACAGGTGACAAAACCTGGACACATTATTTTTAACCTGAGACAAAAAGACAGTCAATGGAGTGGCATCGTCCGCAATCACCATGAAGAAAGGTATTCAAGACAGCTCCTTCTGCCGGACAGGTCATGATCGCTGTCTTATGGGACATTGAATGTGTGATTCTTGTGAATGTTATGCCAAGAGGAGGGATATTCAATTCACAAGCTTACATGAACACATTGAAAAAACTCAATCAATATTTCCGCAGAGTTCGACCCCACAAAAATCTAGCAGACTTGTTTCTGCTTCACGAAACACACGCCTCACACAAGTCTGACAACACAGGAAGCAATCAGCAAATTGGGCTGGACTGTACTACCCCATCCACTCTATAGTTCCAATTTGGCATCCTCTGATTTTTATCTGTTTAGTTTACTTAAGTTTACAGTTTACGTATCAGTTTACTTAAGTACAGTTTACTTATCTGTTTAGTTTAGTTTACCTTAGATGCACTCCGCAGATAAGGTTTGAAGATGATACGGGAGTGATTCATGCAGTAAAAAAATGGCTACATTATCAAGAAAAAAATCTGGTACAGGCTAGGAATACATGTCCTTGTTTTGCGCTGGCATAAAGCTGTACACACTTATGGAGGTTATGTTGAATAATACAGATGTTTAAATGACATGCCCATGTATATTGTGTATACATTTCATGCTTTTTGATTAAACAGTTAATGTAAAAAAAAAAAAAAACAATGTAGTTCATTACTATTTGAAAGTCCCTTATACTTAAATATAACATTTTTTTAATGTCAGACTTCAGATAAACCTGATAATGATAAAAAAAAGACTGACATGCACACACAATTGACAAAACTAACCTTATCTATGCCTTCATTTTGTAAGTCCTCAGAAGCTGGCTCTGTTAACTTAGCTGTCTTGTACAGAGGGTGAGTTTTAAAATAATCAACAAGTTTATTCATGGTTGGAAAGCGGAAAGTTCCTAAAACAAACTTGTTCCGGGAGAATTCTATTTGATAGTGAGAGATCCTCCGAAGATATCTGTAATTAAGAAAAATGGAAACCTGAATTCAACACCCTTAAAGCATATTGTACTAAATCTGTTAAAAGACAGTATGAAATATGACATTCTATAAAAAACATATAGCCAATGGATAAAACGATACACCAAGGATGGAATATCAAAACACAAGGTAAGGTAGTTTAACAAAGTGCAACAGAATAAATAAAAATTTTGACTAAAATAAAATAATGTCTGGGTTTGAAGACATTATTACCAGCATTTCTTACCATGAACACAAAAAAGCATTGTTCAACACAATATTTCTCCCTACATTATGCTATCAGTGCCAAATCTAGACACTGACATTAAATGACAGAAGAAAACTAGTCACAACAGAGATGAAGTGTCTACGAAGAATGCTGGGAGTAACAAGAAGAGACCGGCTTAAAAATGAAGACATCAGGAAAAAATGGGTACAACATCAGTACTGAACTTTATCAAGAAGCAACAAATTAAATGGTTCGGCCATATAAGCAGATTACCAACAGGTAGTGCACCACAGAGAGCAATGTTGATCCGATACAGTGGATACAAAGCAAAAGGCCGGCCATGTAAAAGGTGGACCTCAGAGATAACAGAGGTGACGAAAAACACTATTTATGAAGCACATACAAAAGCCCGTGCTAGAAAACTCTTCTTACCCTGAAGTTGTGAAGCAAATCAGGGTAGGAGAAGAGAAGGAAAGACAAGGTGCATTGATATGCTCACTCCAGATGTCCCTTTTTCGACCTGACGTTGAAAGGCAAACAAGATTAGAGAATAGATAAATAGATCTCTTACCAAAACAAGCATGCAGACATTTGCATTAACAGATCTAGCAAAGCAACAGATCATCATTATGAGCCACACTGGCTGGCATACATGGATCTCCACAAACATCTGTCCTTGGTGTTGATTATCAGTTCGGATGTTGACACTGTTCTGTGCCAGGAAGCTAGAATTTTCTCTCTGTCTTGCCCTGTCTCATCTCACATTGATTTGACTGGTTATCACAATGTTTTATAAGTCTCCTTGTCACGTACCCGAAAAATCATGACCTTGTTCTTATAAGTGACAATAAGTTTTTTTCTGTGTCTGGACCTCTTTCATTAGTAAATATCCCCAAAAATTCTTGGTCTGCCCACAGTAAGCAGTCGGACTACAGGTTCCCTGATTCTTTACTTGGGGATCTAAATTACATGTACCTCTGAAGTTGGACTACAGGTTCCCTGATTCTTTACTTGGGGATCTAAATTACATGTACCTCTGAAGTTGGACTACAGGTTCCCTGATTCTTTACTTGGGGATCTAAATTACATGTACCTCTGAAGTTGGAGTAAGGCTCACCTGAATGACAACGGACACTGGTGATAAGGAAAGTAAACTTTCATGCAAAAATCAGTCAGCGATGCTATGACTACTCCTGAATTCATAGCGGGCAAACACAATAAACAAATTAATTGCCATAAGCAAATGATCGAAACATGAGGTGAGAGTTGAATTCCTGAAGAGACACATCAGGGTACATGATGTTAACAATGGCAGACTTTTCTCTGCCCAGGTCAGTCTCATTATTCTTATACGTCATTGCCATGGATTGTTTTTGCCTCATAAAAACATAACTTACACACTATCGTCTACGAAAAAACCTCAAGATATCAACAATAACTTTAACTATTTTCTCAACATGATTGGAATGATAAAACTCTCTTAACAGTCAAAACTGAATAAACTTATCTCTTATTATGGTACAATCTGTATGTTGTACACTTGTAAAATAAAAATAGCATTAAAAGACCATTAAAGATTGTTTATCATACGATGCAAAGAGGAACAAGTGCACTCAGTCAGAAAGGTTGCAAAGTACAAAAGGCTCTTTAGTGTAGATCCAAGCCCAAATATACAGCATTAAATGGATCATTAAAGAAAAATGTACAAATGAAGGAAAGTGTTTGACTGTCAGTAAGACAGACTCGAACATTTTCGTAGGCTGAAAATAACATTTTCGGATGTGCCTGTCCTACACTAGTAGGAGCCTACGGGGGCACAACGTTATAGTCGTTCTTGTCAAAGATCAATTATATATCACAATAAGAATTATCAAATTGGTCGTAAAGAATAAAACAACAGAATAAAAATACAATATTTTCGTTTGAATGTAAAGTTTGCATTTAAATAAAAGGGCAAAACAATATATGTTACAAAATGTACCTCATTGAAAGAGAGAAGCAATTCTCTACTGAGCTAGGTCGTATAAGAAAAGTTCCATCTATGGGTATCGACTTCAGGTACTCCTCAGCAGACACACGGTTAATGCATGAAGAATACCATCTGCAGATAATCACATAAATATTAAGTAAGCAACAACACCAGAAAAATTAGCGCACTGAACTAAAATGAAAGAACATTTTAATAATTTAGTTTAGTGGTGGGATCGTCATCACTGCACATTGAATCAATTAGTCCATAAGTGCTCTAATATTCTCCTCCTTTTATAAGAATATTTAATAAGATTGTAAGAACATTTTCTTGATCATTGACCACTTTGTCTCAGGAGACAATAGGTTTTGCGTCACATAGTTTGTTGACCTCTCCGTGACGCATGTCTGGGAAATTTCTATGGAGTTACAGAGTTGCCCAAATGTCAACTACCCCCTCCCGGCCTTGGTGATAGAGACCAGAGGAGTGCAAGCATGATGTCCGATATCAGTTTGGTTGCAAGAGCTGCTGACAGGGCATCATATGGTGCCTGTCGACTTTATGATATATAATAGCCGTCCATCGCAAGCGATGATGACAACAATCTCATACGTGTGCTGTTGCACCTCTCTGGTGTGTGCGGAGGTGACTGTAGAGTCCAATCCTAGAACAGAATCCCCGACCAACAGGTGGGGCATACATGATCAAGGTTAGACATGTGCGTGTTGTGTGCTCTGTCTTTTGTGCTGCTCGTTTCTCTGTGACTCAACAATACGATGATTCTCAGCTATTCAGGTTCCTCTTTTGTTGTTATAGCGCCACATTTGGCGATATTGCGCAAGGGATTCCCAGCACATATTGTCTATAATCGAAGCATTTCAGAGACACTTTAAGAGTGTCTTTAAAGCGTTTTCTGTCCACCAGCTAAACGTCTGCCCCTTCAAGCTCGCCATACATCAACTGTTTTGGAATGCGTTTATCAGGCATCCGAGCAACGTGACCGACCCATCTCACTTGGGCCTTCTGCAACAGGTTGTTGACGCTTGGGATCTTTGCTCTTGTGAGGACTTCGCTGTCTGGAATTTTGTCCTGCCAGTTTATTTTTAGTATTTTGCGTAGACAGCTTGTGTGGAAATGGTTTAATTTTCTTGCATGTCTGCTATACACTGTCCATGTCTGCTATACACTTTATGATATATGGTTTAGCTGACAACCTATAAAGAACATTTTAATATCATGCTTAAACAAAGCTGTTAGATTCTATTGTTTTTGAATCCCAAAGGGATTATGCATTCTTTTGAATGGATGGAATTACCACCTAGCTCTTTCCGCCCATTTATTTCCTCAATTTTAAGCAGTTAATTCAAGGAAGTAAAAATTTCAAAATTCACCCAACTACTTGTCAATAAATAACATATATATCTTATTATATACTAAATTGAGAAAACTGGATAACCCAATAGAATAACAAGGTTAAAAAGTAGTATAAGTAAAATAGTAAAAGTAAAACTAGAAAGACTTATAAGGAAGCAACCTATGGCGCAGTGTCGCTTAAGCGCTCGGACTTCGCATGGCGCAGTGTCGCTTAAAGCGTGAAAGAGTTAATGGTACCTGTTGCACTGCAACCTCCTCGCATTTGATCCTTAAATCATAACAACTTGAAGTTTATTATATTATCTATACATAACTCACGTTTCATGTTCAAATCCAAATTTTCTCTTCACAGGGTAGGTTAAGCTAACGCTGACACCCTTATTTTTGTAAATCAGTTTGTGAGTGTAGTAGTAGTCTATTGATTCTGGGACACTGTCATGCCACACCTCATTTCCAATCAGATAATGTTTCTGACCTTGTTCGTCTTTATACTGTTTAATTTTGCTGTGTGTAACACTTCCATTGGCACTGAAAATAAGAACGGAAAAAAATAATGAAATATTTTTTCATTTGAAGTGTAACACATTTTTTTAAACAAAATTAAAAATACATAAGAATTCAACTTTCAAACTATAAATTAATCATTCAATACCATCTGGGTACCTTGGATTATTACAAACTTGTATGTACAAGCTACATTTAAGCAGATCCCCAGATACAAAGAGAGAAACAAATGAATGGGATAATTTGTTCCACATATGTATCTTATATTTAACTTGCTGTAGAAAAATAGATAGCCTCTTCCAACTCTCTGGTTGCCATCCTTTTTTCTGCCCAAGCATCTGCAACTTCAGCTGTCCACCAGGTGCTTGTCAGATGGAAGGTCTTTTTTAAACTGGTGTACAATGCACTTTTAGTTGCAACTGACTGAGGACATTAGTTTGGTGGCTGTTATAGCGAAAAGCTTAAGACAGGATTTTGTGCTCTCAACCTTGCTGATTTTTTAACCAGTATTGCACATGGTAGATGATCACTGCCATGGTGTCTGAGAACATTCCAGCGACACAATGCCCTCAAATCTGGAGAAACCAGAATGAGATCAAGTACACTATCTGTGTCACTTTATCTGTCAGATATTTGTGTGGGCCTGCCATCATTTAGACAGAACAAGTCTGTCTCAGTCAATACATCCTCCAGTGCCTCACCATGGTCATTATTGAAATCACCGCACATAATCACACTTGATGTAGTCGGAAGATAGATTGATTGTAAAATCTTTCATCTATCTTTGTTAATTTTGTTATTGCAGGAATAGATATTAACAAGGGTGAATTGTTTAGTTCTTTTTATTGTTACTGCCTGGACCTGTAAGTCGTTTGAGTTCCATGCCGATGTGTCCATCTCCGAGGCCTGGAGTTCTTGCCTAACCAGGACTGCCTGACCCAAGTGTGTGTCATTAAAGAAAGTGCTGAAACTCGCAAATTTCAATCTATCCACCTGGTGTGATGGGTCTCTTGGAGCGTGATTATGTCTGCTTTATAAATAAGTTTTGCCAAGACAGGACATCGCTGGCGGACACTCCAGCAGTTCCAGTATAGTCTACGCATGTGTTTCCTTCCTAGCCTCTCTGTTTTATGCATAATTTTCCTAACACCAGAACATCTCTCTATCTCTCTCTTTCATCTACCATGTTGCCCTCTTTTCCATTTTTATGGAGATGATTTGCAGTTGGTAGTGTTAGCCATCCGAGTGGTTACCGGGCCCAAATTTGGGGTGTAAAGAATAGAATCACTGTTACCTGTCATGTATGTCGTAAGAGGCGACTAAGGAGGTTTGGCTGAAATCAGATGCACATGTCCTAAA
Source organism: Arion vulgaris (assembly GCA_020796225.1). Classification (NCBI taxonomy): domain Eukaryota; kingdom Metazoa; phylum Mollusca; class Gastropoda; order Stylommatophora; family Arionidae; genus Arion; species Arion vulgaris. The sequence continues at coordinate 5,560,810 of CM036760.1, forward strand.
CGTGTAGAGGTCTATGTGTTTAGGGGCCTACCAAACGAGTGTGCAATGTATACATGTTCTTGGCAAAGATCAAACATATCACAAAGAGTGATTAAAATTGGTCGTAAAGAACGAACACAAAGAAGAAGGAGGAGGAGGTAGTGTTAGCATGCAAAGTAGAAAAAGTAGAAGGCATGCACTGTACTGACACATGAGATCAAATAGATGGGGCAGTCAACATGTTACATGTTTGAACATGGTAGTTTACCAATTAAGAAGTTTTAAAATTAACATTGTTTAGAGCTTAGCTAAATCTTTTAATGATAGCATTCTGTTAGTCTCTCTCTCCAATGGATGTAGTACACATGTGTACATTTTTGTGCGAGTTATTACTTAGGCTACACGTGTCATGTTACATATTAGCAAGCTGCCTAAACCTTGTGTTCCCCTTTCTCAGACCAGTGTTTAAAATAAAAAAAAAAATATCAGTTTTGAAGTGGTAGTAAATTACAAATACTCACAAAAAGGACAAGGCTAAGCCTCCATGTGCACTTTCCCGTACTAAAAATGTCCCATCTCCATGAAAACGCTCTTCTTTTAATAGAACTTCTGCTGCAGTGCGTTCCATTGATCTGTGGTACCATAACTGAGAACTGAGAGGACGGGGTTCATCAGAGTCTTCATCCTCATCACTGTCACAGTTCTAATCATAAAAATATGAATTTTATTTTCTGGTCTTCTCAAGTGAGATAAATTAATTATATAGTCAACACTTTATCATAATTGCTAATGCAGTAAATATTTTGTGAAAGTGTATTCATTTATCCTTAACTAGCAGATGTACCCGTTCTTCACACATGGAATTTAGTTTAAATCTAGTTGTAAAGTCCCAAAAAGTGAGAGTCTGAGCATATTAAAGAAACATGTCCGTCCGTCCCCTGCCACCCGTATGACATCAAAATCGGTTTCTTTTCCATTAATAACAACATGTTTTCTTGCCATGTTACATCGATTAAACAAAATTAAAACGTTTTAGGAGAGTATTGAATAGCCTAAATACATGAGTGGTTACTGGGGCCCAAATTGGGGTGTAAAGAATAGAACCACTGTTATCTGCCACACATGTCATAAGAGGTGACAATGGAGGTTGGCATGGGGCTAGCTACCCCATACAGTAAAAAACACTAGATGGCTACAGAATGGAGAGCGAACGAGTAAACACTGGCTGAAACTGGACACATCGCCGCAGGATAAGCAGCAGAACTCCAAATGGTGCTGAAGATGTGACGCAAAAAACACCAATGCTAAGGCTGCATGAATCAGATTTTCACACGAATAGAATTTATGGGGAAATCTGCTAGATCGGTCTGGGCGGTGATAGAGAGAGAAGAGATAGAGAGAGAATAGCCAAAACTAAAATAACACTGATTGTCAAATGGGAATGCTTCAATACTAACAATTTGGCACATTGAATAACTGAACTGATTATAAATATAACGAATAATGACCAGATGTGTTACAATACTAATAAATACAACAACAGTACTCCAGATCAAACTTACATTTGGCATTTGACAGTTATAACATCGTGGCATATCATGCATGTAACTGTAGTGTGCGAATAATGCTACTAGTCTGCTAGTTCATTAGTGCAAACGTGTCACATGGTGTGAAAATTGTTGACCTTCCCATGAATTTAACGCAGGTCTCTATCGAATCCATTAGGCCATTATCAGACAAGTTGAAATACCAATTTAAAAAAATTAAAAGCTGATCAAATGTGTTAATAAAAATTTAAAAAAAATTGTTTTCCTTCCCGTGAATTGAACATGGGTCTCCAGCATAGCAACCAAGAATCTAATGCATTCGTCCACTGGATAGACATGTTGAAAAGCCAATAAATAGCATCAAATAGTTTTGTAGCGATGTTAACATCGCTTTAAACGTGACCGGCACGTTGAGACATGGTTTCAACATTTCATTTTTTAACTATACATGACCATTTCGCTAAGTTGGAGTTTAGATATAGAGACTAACCAATAGTCCGGTTTTATAATTTGTACATCTTTCCATCTATGAAAGTACCCTCTTGTCAAATTTCAAGTGTGTAGGATGTCCAGACATCTTGAAACAATGGGAACAAAAAATAACTACATGTGAAATGCGCTGCCTGCGAAAAGTTACCAACAACACCAGAAAAGACAGCGTCACCAACATCAGCATAAGAAAAAAAGTTGGCACAGAACATTGCTTGAAACAAAGAATAAAGTGGTCTGGCCACTTAATAAGAATGCGTCCAAACTCCACAGTATACACAGTCTTCTACAACAGAACATCAGGAAGAAAGCAAGAGGTAGACCACGAAAAGATGGTTAGATGGTATAGCAAAATCCTGTCAAAGAGCAAAAATAATCATCCAAGCCACCAGAACAGCGCAAGACAAAAGCAGAAAACCACAACACTGGGCAACAGCCCGGTAGCAGTGTGATGACAAAAGAAGAAGAAGAATAATGGAGGGCATGGTTCCTAGAAGATGAGGCAAGGGATGACGAAGATGACAGTTGCAAAAGGACATTTAGAAACCTTGAACGTGATGATGGTAGAGGCAGGAGAGCTGCTAAAGATAAAAAAAAGCTTTAAGGTGGTCTGTGATGAAAACTATGCTCTGCAAAGGACATGCTGTACAAAGAGAACTAAATTATTGAGAAAGTAAAAGAGATAAAAATATTCCAGAAAATGAAAGGCAATGAAAATGTCATTGTAAATGATGCAAGTAAGAAAGAGTTTAAAGTTTTGCATGGATCAATCTTGTCAGATGTAAACAAATCATGGACAAGCAATAAACATAAAGATCAACATAGTTATGTCGTTATACATGAGAATAAAGAATTCACTATACAACTAAAAGGACTAACAAGTATGAAATAAAGAAGGTATTACACACAAAAAAGTTGTCTTTGTTTTATAAATTTTAAAAGATTTTTCATGACTAATTGGATAGCCTTTCTCTAAAAAGAAGATTGAGAGGACAAGAAGTAAAGAGGATACTGGACAGATAAGCATTCAAACGTTAAAAAATTGTCAACATCAGAGCTGAGAACAAACATTAGCTACAGGAAGTTGTGTCAAGAGTCATGATCATCTACACCACTTCACATAAAACATGAGAAAGGTCAAGAGGCTAACTAGCATTTTGCTAGTTAACTATCTATTTAACTAGCAAATGAAATAAAATTCAGCAAACAGAAAGTTAACTTAAACAACATACTTCAAAGTAATCCTGATAATTGTTTTCAAAGTTGTCCTTATCTTCTACCACAGGGGAACATGTGAGTGAAACCAAAGTGGGTATCTGTCAGGACAACATCATACTCGCTCCATTTCTGAAAATACAAAATTCTCATTAAAACCAGTAAAATTAAGAATAGTTGACAATAACAAAAATAAAATGTAAATTCATTAACAGCTGATCATAATGAAGTAAAAGATAAAAATAGTAATACAAAACTTTCAACATCAACAGATTAAAAATCTTACACACAAAAAGAAGAAGCAGTAGAACAGTGGTTAGTGTACTACACAAATGGTCCCAGGTTAAAAATCCCAAGTAGAAGTGGGATGTTTTCTGACCGCAAATGACTCTCTGGTTGACCCAGCCTCAAATGAGTACCAGAGAAACAATGGGAAGTAAAGGCAACCAGTGTTTTATTTACCACATCAACCACCATGTGTCACTGGTCAAATATAAGTATGGTCCTTACATCATCATCATCATGTAACATGTTCTTTGCACAACGTCGGTCTCATCTCATCCTGCCTAAAAAACTCTTGGTTTCTAGCAATTTATCCTACAGTTACATCCTCAACTGTCATGTTCAAGGCTACTTTAATGTCCAGTTGCTATCACAGCCTTGGTTGTCCTCTGCCTAGTTTTCAATGAGCCATGTTCTCCATTACTATTCTCTCAAAACCGGTAATGATGATGGCATTCTGTTAGTCATGAGAGACAATGGATTTTATTTTGGTTTTCTCCTGACATGTTTTATGTCAGAAAAAAATTGGAGTGGCCTCTCCAGGGTGCTATTTATTTGGGCATGTTAATTTTGAGGATTTCTGTTATCCATGCAACAGTCACCCCCTTCCTGCAGCTGAAAAATCCAAATAAACGGCAAGCTTGGTGTTAGCAATGTCGCAAAAGTTGCCAGAATACCGATTCTCCAAACCACAATGATGTTTAATGTGATAAAAATATTTCAGTTTCTAAGACATGGTGTTGTTTATGAGTCAATGTTCTTCCATGTTCATGTCATGTCTATATTTATTCCGTTATCTGTTGTCTACGATGTTCTAAGAATTTTTCAGCAGCACTTTTTAATCAAAGGATTCAATTTTGTTCTTTAATGTTTGATATTACATACAGATGTTGCCATAGGAAAAATCTATGCCATCAAAGGTTTTACTTTTATGTCATAGTTTCTTTGTACTAACTTCTTCTTCTTTTGTTGTCACACTGCTACCGGGTTGTTGCCCAGTGTCGTGGTTTTCTGTTTTTGTCTTGCGCTGTTCTGGTGTACTAACAACTCTCTGAAATGACATGGCTAGTCTCCTCCTCATTTCATTGGTACAATCTCTGTTGCTAATAATTATGGAGCCAACGTATTCAAAACAATGTTGCAATTATTTTTATCATTGATGGTAATTTTGTAAATTATCATATTCCCAGATATATCACATGGTATAAACAAAGCAACATCAGCTTTTAAAAGTCTAAATAAAATATGGAACTGCAAGTTATATAGTATTAAAACTAAATTACGAATTTTCAATTCAAATGTTGTATCAATCCTAACATATGCAAGCGAGAGTTGGAAAATGACTAAAGATATAGAAAGCAAGTTGAATGCATTTGAAAATAGATGTCTGCGAAAAATAATGAATATAAAATGGAACAAATTCAGGAGAAGTGATGAAATCAGAGACATGTCTCGTCAACCACTAGTGACAACTGTTATAAGAAAGAGAAGATGGAGATATGTTGGGCACACCTTGAGGAGAAATTATCAAAGAATATCAAAGCAGGCATTGAAGTGGGATGCAAAGGGTTCAAGAAAGAGAGGTCGACCTAAGGAGACCCTGAGCGAACTTTGCTGAGAGAGGCAGGAAATATCGGTCTCAGTTCCATAGAGGAGATTGAGCGAGTTGCCCAGGATAGAGCGGTATGGAGAAATTACTTGCAGGCCCTATGTAACGATAACGGTACGAGAGGAATTATTATTATTATAAACACATATGCAAAGATAGTAACATTCCATACAAATAATGGAAACAATAGAGACAATTACAGATACATCTCTCTCAAGTGGCCTTTGCACTAGTCCTTTTTAAAACAACTACAGAAACTGACAGAGCATGTACTTCTAGTCTTAATGTGGATTCAGAGCTGGATGGTCAACAGCTGACATAATATTCACTCTTCAACAACTTCAAGAGAAATGCAGAAAGCAGGGGAAAAAACACCCAAAAAAACTGTTGTTACTGCCTATAATATCGTAATACTGTAATGTTACTGACTGTAAAATTACAGTACTTTGTTTTGTCATTGATAATAAGAAAGAGCACAGACTTGCACCCTAAGCACTAATAGTTGGGCTGTTGGAGATGGATCAGGGGGAAGTACTTTGGTTGTTCAGTGACTGCATGTTGGGTGACAAAACAGCAGTTAATGATGAATCTAAAGAGTGAAGGTATTTGGAATGAAACTCTGTATGAGTATGACTAGGCACCTGAATGAGGAGTGTGTTTTAACCAATGAGTCATGGAACCACCATCACGCATACCCTTCAACATATACTGGGGAAGACTGAACATCTATGAGTATTATGACATCCAGTTAGTAACCAAATACCATCAAAAAAGATCTAAAAGTTTCCGTCTAAAAATGTCCCAAGTAGTTCCCTAACTTGAAATGCATAATATAATGATAACAATCAAAGTTTAAAGATACATGGAAATATGTTGAAATTTATAATCTAAAAGATAGCATGAAGACAATGCTACAAGTGAGAAGAACATAATAATGGCCACTATATAACAGTCTCTCTGAATGTAACACTTAGACAAAAGATGAGCAGTTTTATAGATCAATTTAAATCAACCTTTGATGTAAGATGCAAAAACTATGTGAATAAATGAGAGTTGACAAAATGAAACATTTACCGTTTCTGTAGCATATCTCATGTACACAGTTCCTTGTTTTTTTTCATCAGAGAGATCGACTGAAGGGACTAAAATGAAATAAAATAATAAATTGATATGATCTGAGCATGACAAGATCGCTGAGAAGAAGAAGGATATGATCTGGTAAAATGAAGGAAACGAAACAACTGCACACATACACACAAGTATACACATATAACATAAATACACACATAATTCATAAGTAGCTTCAAGTATATTTGTAACTGGTGAATAAAGAGTTCTAAGAGCCCAAGAGGAAGCACTGAGACCAATGAACATGATAAATAAGTAGACATTAGACTAGTATTCGAGGGTCCCAGAAGAAAACAGTTGTCAAACACTGAATTAAACCACTACCTTTACTGATCTCAACAAAACCTGACCAGGACGGTTATTTTTTGGAGAGCTAGAGGCCTGTGGTCTTAAAAAAGCTTGTTTTCATGGCTAGGAGATGGGTGTCGAGAGAAATAGAGGTAGTAGTTCAATTCAGTGTTGGATAATTTTCTTCTTGGGACAGTTAAATACCTGTTTGTCTATATATTTATGGTTTTTACTCCTTGTGGATCAAATGCCACACTGCATGGCTTTGGTGTGGATGCTTTTTACCAGGATCAACACTAAAGGGCGTTTTTTATTTGAAAAACAAATGGCTTGTAAAAACATGGTTCTTGCTCTGGTCCACTAAGAATAAAGATTGCTGATTCATTGATTACTGTACCACCATCTAACAGACAGTCAAGTGATCTCTTTGGTTTTTCCTTCTTGCAATGATCACTTTTTGATGCTACTAATACATTCTAACTGTCGTTACTGGGTGAAATATTGCTTATTTAGGGTGGTGTAGGACAGGGGTTTGTTTGACATCCAAACAAATCACAAACAGGCTAAAAATGAGAATGATCAAATGCTATATATATCCTATATTAATGTATGGCTCGGAAACATGGACAATGAACAAGCAGTTAGAAGACAGAATTGATGCATTTGAGATGTGGATATATAGAAGAATAGGCAGAGTTTCATGGACAGAAAAACAGACAAATAAACAAGTTTTAGGAAAACTAGGCATGAAGAAACAATTATTAAGAGAAATAAAATTCAGACAAGTAAAATATTTGGGCCATAAAAGACATGACACCATGATAAACATTTACTAGAGGAAAGTTGAGGGGGAAGACAAGAGGAAGCAGAGATAGGGGAGGAAACTTGAAAAAATGGACAGGTTACAGTCTGACAGTGCAACATAAGAGCAGAGGATGCTGAGAAATTTATTGCAGCCAATCTTCTTGGAGGGACCTGATGAAGAGAGAGAAAGAGCCTGTAGGAATTTAAAGTCTCATGGCTAGTGCAGATGTTTAAACTTTCAGGCTGGTTTTTCTTATGCTCAACAGAAACCTGTTGGAATTTCGTCTCCTGGGGCATGCTCATTCATAAGCTATACATTCTAACATGTAAAAGGACAACAGCACTCAAACAAGTGCCAGGTCTATGATACCATCCTTACCTTTAAATTTAAACACCATAAATTTCAGAATGGTACTTACCAATATCCATATACTGCTTTCCATCAGAAGATCTCCAATCTCTATGTAATTTTTTGTTCTGTTAAGATATATATATATAAGAGAAATAGTGAAAATGATTGGTGGTGAATTGTTAAATAAATATCACTGTGATGCTTTACAAAATGTGTCACAGTGACATAAAATACTAGTAATAAATATGATAAGTTACACAATATGGTGTCAGTTAACATGAAGTGAATTATAATCTTCTTCTTCTTTGCGTTCGTTTTTTATGACCAATTTTAATCACTCTTTGTGATATGCCTGATCTTTACCAAGAACATGTATATGTTGCACATTGGTTTTAGTAGGCCCCTAAATGCATAGACTTGTACATGTTTAGGACACGGGCATCCGATTTCAGCCAAACCTCCATAATCGCCTCTAATGACAAGCATGGCAGGTAAAGTGGTTCTATTCTTTACACCCCAAATTTGGACCCCGGTAACCACTTGGGCGAGTGTATTATAATTATTTGATTCAACTAAATACAGTAAACGTATAACACTGACTAATTATTACTTATAATCAGTGTTAACGTATAACACTTACTAATTATTACTTATAATCAGTGTTAACGTATAACAATGACTAATTATGAGGTTAAGTCAATAAGTCCCAAATAGCTATTTAAAAAAAAAAACTACATGAGATGCGAACATGAAAATATTTTTATTATTGTACTTAAATCTGTTATTTCTCAACATAATCTCTGCAAACTTTGATGAACTTATATCCGCGGTTGCACAAGAGATACACCCTGTGGGTGATGAGGTTTCTCCTGGATTTTCCGACCATGGAGTATAGAGTCAAGATAGCTAGAGTAAGTGCCTATCTCAAAATAAGTGTTAAAAAGGATCACCCATTGCATGAACAGCTCAGCGCCAGTGGTGGACATCGGTTAAAGGGGGCAAGTCATGGGTTGGCCGTGCCGCAGATACTGTTCAGCTGGTATGCGGGCTCAATAATATTGACTATGGAGAAGAATGGATACCGATGCCTCCAATATACTGGAACACTTTTTCAACCATCATTAAATTTGACAAAGGTTGCAGAGGGGGAAATCCTCGGCATTGAATGCAGATGTCAAAGCCATCATCGATGAAAACTGCAATGCAGACGACATTGTGATCTACATGGATAGATCGGTATTTGTCACGAAAAGTCTGCATGGGCCTTCTCTGCAAGCTCATGTGGCAGAATGGTCAAGGAAGCCAGTGATGCATTCAGTATGACAACAAGCAGCATGACAATGGAGGTACTGTTGGTGACCAATGCACTACTCTGGCTAGAGTAACAAAACTACACTCATGCGTGCATTCTGAGTGACTCATTGAGTATGATCTGAAAGGTGGAGGCCGGTTCAGTTCGCAGGCAATGGACTGAATCACTGTAGGCGTCAACAATTTTCAGAATTACACTTGTCTTTGTTCCGGGGCACATGGGTGTCATTGGCAATGAGAAAGCAGACAGGCTGGCTGGCTCTGCCACTATATCAGAGGGCCAGCCAATGGACAGAGCTGACATCGTGAATGCCCTCATAGAGCGTGGCCGCAGAGAACACCTTCATCTAAACCAATCCACGTCAACTACTAGATTGCAGAAGCTGGGTTTGAAGATTGGTGTGGCAAGAAAAGAACGGTACAACAGGTATACGAGTCGGCTCATCAATCAAAATAGAACTGGTACGGTCAGTCACTGGACGCTGTTGGAGATATTGCGAAGGAGATCGGAACACCTATGGACATGTCCGAAGTGCAATGAAGATATTCCAAACTGAAACTGAATTGTTAATTTTAGGATCATCTTCATTGCACATGTCCATAATTGCTCCGATCTCCTCCCAAGCATGTACCTCAGTGTGTTTAGGCTACCAGCTTCCATTCTGTGTTGATTGATGTATCTACTGAGTTTTCTCTTGAGGTTTTCCCATCTTGCCGCACCTATCGGTATGCACAACTTTGGAAATTGAGACAGGACAATAAAGATGACTGTGTTAACAGGGCATTAAAGACACCTTGAACACAACATTGAAAGAGACAAGATAACTGTCAAGAGTCTTTCAGACTGTGATGACAGTGACGATCTGCTAAAGACATGCTACATGCAGGGAGATCTAACAAGATGTAATTTACAAAGCAACTGTACATGTGTATTTATTTCTTAAATAGATGCATAATGAAGATGGGCAGGACATGTGGCTTGAATGCCAGATTGCAGAATACCCAAACGACTCTTTTATGGTGAGCTGCAAAGTGGTAAATGCTCACAGGGGGCCAGAAAAAGCGATTCAAAGATACACTCAAGAACTCTATGAAATCTTTTGGAATAGATGTCAACAACTGGGAGAATGCTGCTCAAGACAGATCAGCCTGGCGCACACTTCTTCGACACGGTTCCTCGGCCTGCGAGGCAGATAGAACAGCACGGATGGAGCAAAGACGTCAAAACAGAAAGGAAGTAAAACTTCCCACAAGTGCAAGTATACCTTGCCCACACTGTACACGAACATTTCAAGCCCGTATCGGGTCACTAGTCATCTACGCACACACAGACAAACATAGCGCAACTACATTCCCTTGATGAAAATTTGTGTGGTCATCATCACCCGTGATGGACGAGCATCAGATGCATAAAGAATTAGAGAATTTTTCAACACATACCTTTATAATAATTTTTCTCCTAAGCTGATCTGGAGATGGAAGTTGAGTCTCATTAATGTCAACCGGTTCAGTAAGAAGATCGCCTGGAAGTTTTAGAAATAAGTATTTGGAAAACATATTAGGCAAATGAAATTGCAGTTTCTGAGCACACCATTGTTAGTGGGCATGTTCTCAATATTAACATTTTGAAAACTTAAAATTGTTATATTACAGTGTAGATGTTATTCTGTGTGGTTTAGAGGTTGGTCATATCATTGTGTTCTTGGCCAGAGATTGACAAGTCAATCAGAGGCTGTTCACTGATTTTTAAAATCTTTAATGATGGAGCAAGTAATTGATGGTCAGAATAAAACATTGATAGCTATGCATTAACTTCATTTTACTATTTAGTTTGGTTATTGGTTACGAAACTGACATCATTGCACTCCGGGCAGACTCATAGGTGCTCAGTCTCTCCTAACAAACATCAAAGAGTATGCATACAGATGGTTCCCGTGGCTCGCTGATTAAACACACTCCTCACTCTCCCCCTCAGTCATCCAGTACTACTTGTACAATGGGTAACTCCAAACTGCTTAAATCGCTGGATCGATTCAACATCTATTTTAGTGTCCTTATCCAATAAGACAGTCGCGAAGAGACTGAAGAACATCCCCTTATTCATGTTCAACTCCCCAACAATTGATGCTGTTGATGCAAGACTATCCGCTCTCTCATTACCGCAAACACCCACATGCCCAGGACAGTATATCCACGTAAGTCTCTGGAAGTTAGAAACTTCTATAGACAACATCAACTCATAATAAAACCTGCCCTTTTGGATCTTGTGAGGCATTGACTGAGAGTTTATTTAGCTGCTCCTCTTCTACCCTGAAGTGTAGATATTGATCAGATTGAACACTAGACAATTTTATCAGCTGTTTATTTTATAGTCTGTTTCCAGTTTAGTCATTTGTTTGCCAGTGATTATTTAATCTCTTTCTATGCATTTTAACATTATATACTCTTAACCCTAAACAATATCTCGAAATATCCCCAACATGGCCCAATTACCAAAATAAAAATATATAAGAAATCTGTAATATCAATGCTTTTATGTGGGTAAATGCTAGACAATGAAAGAAAAAGACATGCTAAAATTGTCTTATGTTCACACAATATACCTAAGGAAAAATTCATCAACTTATGTGGGCAAACATAACCATTAACTCCTTGTGGACCTAACACCACGCTACATGACTCTGGGTTGGACACCTTTTTACCAGAAGCCACACTAAATGGCATTTTTATTCTAAAACACAAAGGGCTTGTAAAAACATAGCTTTTGCCCTGGTTTACTATGAGTTAATCAAGAACTGCCTTATCAAAGCATCCAAGATAACATTTACACTAATATAACAGATGCTAGAATTTGAATAGTCATGTTCTTAGAACAGATTCCAGTACCATCACCAGAACTGTTATGCTATTGACCCCAGGTTGAAGATGACAGAGGTAGACCAAAGACAATTTGATGGAGAACCATGGAAACTGAAATTAGAAATACAAAACAGTCATGGATTCTCTACAAGGTGTTTTGTCCCTCTCTGATCAAGGACACAAAAAGAAAAGCTCAACCATTCTCTTGTTACAACATGGCCCCAAAATGATAAGAACTGTCTTGATTGCTTTACTTGTGATAAACTTGCTTTATTCATTAGTTTCCAGCAATATTTCCTTACCTGTATTTTAATCTATCAATTGAATTTTTTAAAATTTCTCTGTATAGCACAACATAATCTAGTTATGGTTATAATAGCCGTCCATCGCAAGCGATGATGACAACAATCTCGACGTGTACTGTTGCACCTCTCTGGTGTGTGCGGAGGTGACTGTAGAGTCCAATCCTAGAACAGAATCCCGACCACAGGTGGGGCATACATGATCAAGGTTAGACATGTGCGTGTTGTGTGCTCTGTCTTTTCGCGCTGCTCGCTTTCTCTGTGACTCAACAATACGATGATTCTCAGCTATTCGGGTTCCTTTTTGTTGTTATAGCGCCACATTTGCGATCTTGCAAGGATTCCGACGTATTGTCTATATCGAAGCATTTCAGAGACACTTTAAGAGTGTCTTTAAGCGTTTTTTCTGTCCACCAGCTAAACGTCTGCCCCTTCAAGCTCGCCATACATCAACTGTTATGGTTACATAATATACCACAGGCTGTGTTGCTCTTCTTCAATGATCCAACAGCACTTGTGTGTTTCAGTCCATTGACCCAATGTCATGTAGTGATATCTAAATGTGTTCATTGTTCATTTGAGGATTATCTTCATCGCACATGTCCAAAATAGCTTCAATCTCCCCCCCAAGCATGTATATTTGTTCATCATCTCTTACTTTGTTCTATTTAATGTGTTCCATTTATGTGACTTTAACCCAACGGCACTGTAGAACCTATATATCGGCTCAGAGTAATGTTCATGACGTTGCAACACCGATATATTGGCTTTTGGATGTCTATTGATGGAAACGAATGTATCTTCACAACCCCTTTACTGAAGTTAAAAATCTTCAGAAACGGAACATACTTATATCTAGGTACATTTCTACCTCCTTTTAACAAAGATTTGAAAGCAGGAAAGCATGTGTTATTGATGAGTCGAGTCATATTTTTTCATAAAAAATAAAGATCAAAATGAGTTTATACAGTGCAATTTTGAGTATTGTTAGATCAAATTATAACTTGTGATTAGTAATGAAGAATATTTAATTGATGGTAATAACGACATTTCATTATTTATGGAATGTAGTATAGATAGTTGTAATTCTAAGTCAAATGTTATAATTGCTTCTAAAGAATGGGCGTTGAACATACCATTTGTTGACATGTCCGCACTAAAAATTGAATATTATAAAAACTAGACCATCTAATTAGATTAAACTTAAAGAATATGTTCACACATGGATTATCTTCATTTAACATCTACTTCTGGAAACATCCCTGAATACTGAGATGTAATACAAGCCTGTGCGTATAAATATTTTAAATGATTTTTGTTTTTTAAAATAGTCATGCTACAATAATTTAATTTTCTCAAACGTATATCATCCGATGTAAAATATTATCATATTAATGTATTCCGAATCCAATTAGCAACAATTTAATATATAATATGTTATACTTTAGAGAAACAGTACTAGAGTTATAAAGATTTAAACTGCTTGACATTAAATGCTAAATTGGAATTGCAAAATAAATGCGTCCGGGCGTAAAAATAATAGTGAAAGGGTTAAAGGAAGAAGAAACTTCCTGACATCATCCAACATTGGGCACCCGAAGAAATGGTGGTCAAAAGTTTCATAATTACAAAACTGGTTTTCTGGAGTGTGCTGTGGTTGAATTCTGTTTATGTAATTATTAAGTGAATTGTATTGGGTTCAGAGCTGAAAAATGGTGGTCTGAATTCTTCTTTGTAAAGGGATTGATGTTGTCATTGTGGTTCGCGTTGGTCATGTGTATGTAAACCTCTTTTCCTGTGTTCAGAAAACTTCATATGACAGTTTTCTATTACACATATATATTTTCCAATGAAACATTTATTAATATTTCTGTTTTAAAATGGCAATAATAATATAATGTACACAAGCTTAACACTTACCCTGAAAAATTTCTTTGAACAAGTTAGCCAAAATTCTCTGCTGAGGTAGGTTACAATGATTCTCAATAGACAGAATCAGGGGAAATCTATGCACAAAATAGTGATAATATTATTAGTAAAACTATATACCAAAGGTGAAAGATAAAAACCATGCAGATAGTTTGTTAAAGTACAATAATAGACTGAATTGATGCTTCGATCAAAAGGTCTTATCATGCAAAGGATAAAAAACAAAAATAAAGCATACATTGGCATAGTTTAAAACAATTTGATATTTGTTTGCTATGTGATGGTTTCAAGCAGCATATTTTAGTTTACTTGTGTCTTGTATTCTTTGCTTGTCATAGCTTAAGCGGTAGTAGTGATCGTCTGTAGCTTAAGTGGTAGTGAGCTTGATCACAGCCCACTCGTACCTAGTTCAAACTCTGCACTGACAAGTTTTGAAGCAAATTAGCCCCTTGGATTTTTACAAACGATAAAAATAGACCTCACCGTTCAGAAAGCAATGGCAAATGACTGAATGTGTAAATGGTGCCTAGAAAATCAACAACTCATTTACTGTTGTTGATGGCTAAGTCCTGTAAAGGATATGCCACAATTTTCATTTCATTCTTTGCTTGATGAAGGCATTTTAAATGAAACATCACTTTAGTCTGCTGTTGTAGGTCTACTTTGTAAAACTAAAGAAAAAGATACAGACTGAACATTCACATAGTAGGAAACTGACTTTCTTGTGACTAGATAGGTCCAGTTTAACACATTGGTAAAAACAATAGCAATTTTATTTTGAGTAATAAAATTTGTAAATCTTATTGTTAGCCACAAATTAAATGAAATTAGCTGAATTATTTTGAATAGGTTGGTAAATTTTTGACTATCTATCATGATAATTATTGTAGACTGATTAGCAATAGGCCAACAAATGTATCAGAATTGGTCAAACCGATCTTTGCAAAAATGGTATTGTTACATTTGAATGTAATAAGTGGGAAATGACAACGCCATAAAATGATATACTTAGATATGTATTAGTAGAATTAGCACCTCTGAAGTCGGAAAAGGTATGCTTGTATGGCGAGGAACACTGATAATAAGGAAAGCAAGCCTTCATGCAAAAATCAGTCAGAAGCGTCATACCAGACGTCCTGACTACGCCTGAATTCATAGCAAGCAAACATAAGAAGAATAAGAAGTAGAATTAGCACTGGCACTTTACAAAATAGTTGTACTATGCAGGAAAACATTTAAATGAATATATTAATGAGACTTAGCTGTGTTAACTTACTCAGACACATCCCAAGCATGTTCCTTTATAGTCTGCAACACATCTGCTGCTCTAATCTTTGTTGCGAGTGTTTTACCATGGGTGATGCATGGCTTATCATCAGCTCCATCCCAGCAGTCCACTAACAAATATAAGAGAATACAATCACCCACAAGAACAATCAAAACACATAATCGGTTATAACAATATTATTTGTCCCTAAACAATAGAACAATGTGCGAAGACGCCTCCATTATCCCCTTGATTGAATTCAGCATGAGAAACAATATCTCTACACAAGTAAAAAATGTACTTGAGGTTCAGGAGAATTAATTGTAAATTTCATTAAGTACTTGCCCTTACAGAAAATATTATCATCATCATCAAATAGCTTGTCCTGAGCAGAACTTTGCCACCCCAACAGCCTTAAGAATTTATCTCTCTCATAGGCCAGATGTCCAAGTGGTTACAGGGGCCCAAATTTGGGTTGTAAAGAATATAACCACTGTTACCTGCCATGCATGTCGTAAGAGGCAACTAAGGAGGTTTGGCTGAAATGGGATGCATGTGTCCGCTAGGGAATGCTAACCGAAACAAATGCTTGCAGAAAATGGATGCACCAGGCTTTCTTTCTTTCTTTCTTTCTCGAATCCTGTATGCCTCACAGCGTCAGGTCAGGAAGAGATTTCTAAAATGGGCCCTAGTATGCGCTTCGTAGATAGTCTCTTTCGTCGCCTCTGTTATCTCTGAGGTCCATCTTTGCGTGGCCGGCCTTTTGCTTTGTACCCATTGCTTTGCACCAGGCTGTAAGGTACATAACATGGTGCAACGACCCCTCACAATGAGGAATGGGATAACGGATTTTACGGTCACCAATCTGACTCGGAGATTTAGCCATGCAGTAAGAATGTCAGACCTACCATCACGAGGGTGGCCAAAACTTACTGCGGGAAGAGGTCGGCACAAACGGGAAGCAGAAATCATAGGAATTATATCCTACAGAACTGCCTCAAGTATGCAGACTTCAGAAGAAAAAGGTGGCCCACTTACACTAGTGTCCAAGACAAACTGTATGGTGTGGCTGATAATCTGAGGCAGACGGCTGCCTTTATTAGAGAATCCGAAATCCAATCTAGTGAGAATGCAGAAGAAGATATTCAAAAGCACATATTTGTTTCCCCACTGCCTTATTAAATGTCCATGCTTCACACCCATATGTTCCACTGGGAATATGTATGCTCTTAGTATTCTGAGCATTGCATATTCCCAGTGGCAACGTATGGGTGTGAAGCATGGAAATTTAATAAGGCAATGGGAAAACATATATGTGCTTTTGAATATACAGAGAATATATATTACAGACAGATAAATTAAAAAATGGAAATAAATTGGTTATTGATCCAACATCACAGTAACTTTGGATGAACCCATAGGTGCTCATTATCCTCCAGCAGAGGTGTGTGATGGTTTCTCCAGTTTGCTGGTTAAACACATTTACCAGAACCAGCAAACACGCTTACCATAACTATCAAACACATACAATGTGGCAAAAACAATGACAACAGATAAAACAAACATGACAAAAGATATTTTTATCAATGGAGAGAAAGGAGAAATTGTGAACAGTTTTGAATATCTTGGTTCACTGTTAACAACAGATGGAAATGGGATGAAGGAAATTAAAAGAACAAGTATGGCTTTGCAAAAAATTAAACAACTAAAAACAGGATGGAACGGAACTGATAAGAAAACAAAGATCAGAATACTAAGAGCATGTATATTCCCAGTAACAACGTATGGGTGTGAAGCATGGACATTTAATAAAGCAGTGGAAAAACATTTATGTGCTTTTGAATATAAGTGTTACAGAAGAGTCCTACTTATATCATGGACAGAGAAGAGAACAAATAGATCTATCCAGAAACAACTCAAAATCAAAGAAAACTGGCTGATGCTACAAATACGAAAGAGAAAATTGAGATATTTTGGACATATGAAAAGACATGAAGGGCTGGAGAAGACCATCATGGAAGGAGGCATACCAGCAAAGAGAAGAAGAGGAAGACCATGGAGAAGATGGATTCAGGATGTAACTGATGCTGAAGACACAGGACATCTGGCCTATGAGAGAGAAATTTCGGGACTGTTGGGGTGATTCTGCTGGACATATTTGATGATGCAAACACATCTTTACACTCCTGAGATAGAATCAACATACAGATTTGCCTGGAGTGCCATCAAGTCAGTTCTGATAAGAACTAATAATCTATAGCTATGATTTACTAACATTCAACACAGCGGCATCCCATCTGCAGGCTTCTGGTATATGTCTCCACATGTGATTCCCCTTTCCACTGGTCACCTGTCAGATAACTGTGTGACCAAAATAAATTGAAAAATACTATATGATTAATTCAAAACTATTTACCAAAGAAATGAAACTTAATTAAATAATTTTGTTTTTACCATGACGAGAACCATCATAGAGACTTAGGATACTGTTATTATTTTAGCTGGTATTCCATATCATCTAAGAATATTCCACAGGGAGATTCTGTGTAGACTATCAAAAGTTTTTTTTTTTTACAAATCCATGAAATTAAAAATAAGTGGTTGTTGCTTCTCAATATGTTTCTCCAAGATTAGTCTTAAGGTAATTATTTGGTCTAAGCAGCTTCTATCTATCTATTGTCTTTCCCCAGGTAGATGATGGAATTGGTTGTCCACTTTTGCCATTAAGCGTAGGGGTGGGAGCTTTAATTTGTGTTCCAGGACCAGAAGAGTTGCCCTTGTTTGTTATATCCAAGTCTATTTAGTGTGGTCTTGAAATTGTCTATCCATATTTTTCTTGGTCTTCCTTTGGCTGTAGTACCTTATCTATTTTGATTGTATGCTGTTATTGGTGGTTGGTTGTATTCCATTCTCATTAAATGCCCAAACTACTGCATTTGTTGTCTTTCAATATATTTGGTGCTGAAGTTATGCACTCTGCTTCTGATAAGCAGCTTCTATGAAGTCTAAAACCAGCGTGTTCTTCTCTCAGGGTTGTATCCACTGCTCATTTGATACTATTGAGAAGGATTTAGCAAAAAACAATGTTATTACTACAATTTCCATCATCATACTCCCACAGTAATTTACATTTTTTCACTGCTGTTTACTCACGTATTATGTGACGAGGCTATAAAGTAGTTACAGAGAGGTAAGGTCATGTCATGATGAACTGTCAACTCAATAGGATTCAGAATTGAGTTCATTGAGGAGAACAGATAATCTTCAAACTGAAAATAAAAAAAAACAATAATAATAATGCTCATACACAAAACTTCAGACTTCATAATTAGTTTCTGAGTTGTTATCACAGTAGACAAGTTAGCTTTGGTCTATGTAACACTGACTTGATCATGATTGATCATGTATGCCCCTCCTGTGGTAGGGGATTGTGTTCCAGGATTGGACGCTACAGTCATCTCTGCACGCACCAGAGAGGTGCAGCAGCACACATCTGAGGCTGTTGTCATCATATCTTGCGATGGACGGCTATTATATACACTGACTACTAGAACAACATTTTCAATCATTTAAGGCTAACAGTATCTTTCTAAGAACTACCTGAAAGGGATTTTAACCTATTAAATTTTCACAATTAAAAAAGGGGTATAAAGGTGAAAGATTGATTTCATTGCACCAGGTTTCTCAATAAGGCTTGGTCACTCTTCCCAGAAATGACATGTCCCCTGCACAGAATATTTAACAAAGCACAAACTCTGTATTGCTGGCAACAATCTTAAGTGATCTATGAGAAAAAATGCACCCACAAAGAGATTGACAGATGCTTTACTGTTTCATCACAATGATATCCTGAAACAATATGGGTCACAAGTGTTTCAAAGAAATATATATCACTAGTGGTGTTCTTTCATCATCTGTAATGTGTATGATAAGTCCTTCCAGGTGGTTTTAATTTTCATCCTTTGAGAGGTTACACTTTCTTTCTGCAGTAATTGTTATTGGTTAATATAGATTATACAGGGTGTTCAAGATAAAAGCGGTCTGTGAATGGAGCTAATCTGGCATATATGTATGAAAATGAGAAGGTTCAGCTATGACGTAGTATAGGTCAAGGTTGTGTGATGGTTTGTAATTGTAGTGCGGAAGGGGCGATGAACAAATGTGACGTAGGACGAGCTAGTCAGAACCGGTTTAAATAGTAAATAGACACACCGCGATAGGTTATCTGGCAACTTTCGATTTGTCAATGGGGCTGCAATTATCTTGAACACCCTGTATTATTGTACTCTGCACACATAAGTGTTCAATCTTTTATTAGATAGTGAAGAGTATACATGCTTATATACAATTTCAGGAAGAGAGGGGAAGTTTTAACCAGGACAATATAAACCATACAACAAAAGCTGAACACTCAGAGAAGACAAGGTAGGATTATGAGATGGTAAATCAAATAGTTGCTTTATTTGTTTGAATTCACGCTTATCAACCAAGTTTACCACATTTTGTATCTGTGTGGTTTGTGCTGAGAACATGAGTACTGTTAGGCCCCTACAACATGAAAGGCAGGTACATCAGTTAAATAAAAAGGGCAATAGTATGCATATCTGCCTAATCCTAGAATCTCCCCCAAAAAAAAAAAAAAAAACTTGGTTGTGTGGTTGGTGCAAACTACACTTCTCGAAAACTTTCAATACAATTAGTGCTTTGATCACATTAACCACTTTCTGTTGTTTGCGAAAATGATGCAAGATCCTCTACACTCAACAACAATCCACTGTGTAGGCTGTTAAAAGACTTTCAAAGTAAAAAAAACCCACATAAATTGTACTATCCCGTATCAAGTATTTTTTGCTCAAGTATGTGGAGTGGAATATTTGAAAGAGAGGTCGACCTAAGGAGACCCTGAAACAAACTTTGTTGAAAGAGGTGGGAAATATCGGTCTCAGTTCCATGGAGGAGATTGAGCGAGTTGCCTAGGATAGAGGGGTATGGAGAAATTACTTGCAGGCCCTATGTAACGATATAGGATCGAGAGGAATTATTATTATTATTATTATGTGCAATATTGTAAAAATACAACAGACACACAACTTCATTTTTCTGTAATCTACTTATAATTGTCTTATTTTACTGTTCAGTGCTTGCACCATTTTCTTGAGAATGATGGGTAGTTACTGACAGTTGAGTGATCCCTTTTCTGTTTTTACAGTTTCCAAGATACTATTTCATTTCCTGTTTTAATATGGTTCTAATTCTACATTATTCTAGGACTTTTTTCATTTAAACATCCTGAAAAATCTTGGAGTAGTCTTGGTTGATTGATTGATAGCACCATCATCATTGCACTTCGAGGGGTAACCATGTGTACTCCAATCTCTTTCTTACACAGGAAGATCTCAGTGGCAGTGCACAAACTCCGTAGCACTGGTGAGGGTCCCCGATGTAATTCAGAAGATGGTCATTTCTGTTTACTTTCAATACCCCTAACTGGGATGTCACAATACCAGAAGTTACATTTTCGTATTACTGTACTACTCCAAAAATTCTTGGTGCCCTCAAAAAGGTGTCCACACTAAGTGCCAGTTTGATTTCTATGTCAAGTAACAGTAAGTTATATTCAGGGTAACAGTAAGTTATATTCAGGGTAAATTACTTTGCCCCAGTCAAATCACAAACAGTTGACTTATTAAAATGAAACATTCCTCCTTTATTGATTGACCCAGGACCTCCACAACCATAAATGCAGTCCCAACTATAACTGGTAATTCCAGTATTTACTAAATAGTTTATATACTTTCATCATCCATGTTCACTCATCTTAACTCAGACCTGACCTCATTAGCAGAAAAGCTTGGAACATCTATTGAAACTCTTCTAAATAATGGCAGACATTTGAACATCTTCTCCATGGCAACCGAAGGTGTGTACAACTCCTAGGTAAAGGTAATTCAATATTAATTGAAGAAATGTAAAACCAAAGAAAAACACTTTTAGACAGAAACTCTAAACATCAACCAAACAATTAAAAACTGATATATCATCATTATGTGTCATGACTAGTGGATTCTTCATGAGTTTATGTCTGAAACTTACGGGCAATTCAGAGCTACTTCAAATGTCTGCTGTTATCTTCAGATATCTATCTAGTTATACTATCCCAAATATTTTCTCTCTGCCAATCCCGTTCAACAAATCATAGAGTTATCATATGGTTTTCCCTCCATATTAGCCTACCTTATCGTGGTTGGAGGGTTTGTGTGCTTTTAGGATCCTTCAGGCTATGTCGGAGGAAGTCTAACTCCTGGCAGGTCTAACTAAGCCGAACAGACTGAAGGTGAAAGGCCAGACCAAAAGGCGGGAGCAGGATGGGGCCTCATAAGGTGACAGTGCAGAACCCACCGGCGAGTGGTAAATGCTCTGGCTGCAACCAACCCATCCCCAGCTATGGGACAAATAGCACTTGTCCTCTCTCTCTCTTGAGGAGGACATCCTTTTCTTGTCTTGTCTTCTACTTCTATGACACTTTCCCTAAGCATAAGGGATTAAACTACAGTGTCCAGGGAGCACACCCTGCATTAAAGCCTGGGTTGGTGAGCCCGGCAACAGAAGGCTGAAGTCATCTAGAGTAGGACGACTCCAGACAAACCCGGGAAGACAGATCTCGCCAGCAGGGGACTGCAACTGTCTAGAGAACAACCTCAAAAAAAGATGTCCTCAGAAACGGAATGTGTCAGCCATTATTAGCGGGGAGGAATCGACACATACGAACAACTCAAATGGCCAGGCCAATGGCCATATGGTTTTCTAGACCCTACTTTGAAGTATGTGTCCAATTAGTAGTTATTTTCTCTTCTTTACTTGTTGTTGCAGAATGGAAACACAGAAGGACTTTTCTGCCATTTCCCTCTAATAAAAGCATGAAGACATCATTGCAGTTGGTCTACCTGTTTGACATAGATGTAGTCTTACAGTGCCGGATTTTGTAGCAATTTGTTTTGATATGATATAGTTGTTAAACCTGTGCATATGCCTCTATAGACATCTTTTACAATATGATTGATAGGGTGGTGTAGTTTCATTATTTCCTTCCCATAATATTGTCCATATATCCACATGAGCAAAACAGATTGATAATATCATGTGTATTCATGATGCTCGTCCATCACGGGGTGATGATGACCATACAAATTTTCATCCAAGGGAATGTAGTTGCGCTATGTTTGTCTGTGTGTGCGTAGATGACTAGTGAGCCCGATACGGGCTTGAAATGTTCTTGTACAGTGTGGATGTGTATTCATGATGAGTAGGACAAATACAAGGGATTAAAGCATTCCTCTATATCTATTTTGTAATCATTCTGTCATTTATTTAATCAGACATCACTACTTTCCTATTGTCTGTTGTCTATTCCCAGATGGAAGATGTAATTGGCTGTCCACTCTTGCCGTTAAGCGTAGGGATGGGAGCTTTAATTTGCGTTCTAGGGCCAGATGAGTCGCCCTTGTTGTGTTGTATCTGTGTTTATGTAGTGTGGTCTTGATATTGTCTATCCATCTTTTCTTGGTCTTCCCTTAGCTCTAGTACCCGATATCTTTTTATTGTATGTTGTTATTTGTGGTTGGTTGTATTTCATTTCACTACTTTCCTTACATAAAAATCTACTGTATGACATATTTATTTTGTTACTAAACCAACATCACAGCCCAGAGGGCAGACCCAGTCTCCCACAGAAGGTGTCAAAGAGATATTTTTAGGTCTTCTTCTTCTCTTCCACCATGAAGAAAGACCTAAATATTTAGGTAAGAATTAATCAATTTTATTTAATATCTCACATAACACTTTCGTAAAATGTTAAATAATAAGTGACTATTTGTTTGGTTGCATTTCTGGCATGTAATAAAAAAAATATATTTTTGTTTTGAACCTAGTTTGTCTAGTTGACACCTTGTCATCTTGTATGAAATATATGCTTTTGAAAACTTGGTCATGCAAATGACTATTTTTTCAATCATTTGTCTAGTCTTTTTAACATATTATTGTTGTTAAGTGTTCAGGTCGCAGAGTTTCAATGTGTGTATACTTCCTGCAGAGAAGCAAAGTCATCCGCTTTACAGGTTGATTGTGAATCTAGATTGTCTATTACTTCTTGAACTTTTCTGTTACTTCATGTATATGTTATCCAAGCGGTTATACAAACACTTGTCTATAGATTGATTGATTGATTGATTGATAGGACCATCATCATTGCACTTCGGTGAGTAACCATGTGTGCTCCGATATCTGTCTTACACAGGAAGATCTCAGCTGCAATGCATGAACTTCGTAGCACCGGCAAGGGTCCCCAATGTAATTTTGAAGATGGAGAAATTATTTTGTAGGAATTGTGTTTTTAATCTTTTCTAATGACTGTTGTCAGGGTAGCGACTTTTCAGCCTGCTATTCTCAATTTTGAACTGCCAAGGGCTCTTTTATGTGCTCAAATTAAATAAGGGACCTACTTATCATCCGTAACCGATAGGACTAGGAACTTGATCTCACCTATACTGAGATCAAGAATCTCTGGAAAAATTTCCAGATGGCTCCACAAGGGAACAAACCTGGTACCTTTGGCACTATAGATAAGCACCTAACCTGTATGCCACAGAGATACCATATACTTGTATATAGAGATATCTTAACAATTACCATATCAGAATTTAGTACACTTGTTTGATATATTTAATACTTTATCACTTTATCAGAATTTGGTACACTTGTTTTCTAGATATCTGTTCTCAATGTGATCACCAGTGCAAGTGTGATTTTTCAAACAGCAAATGGTTCTCAGATTAACCTAGCCTCTATTGGGTACCAGAGAAACACTGGAAATTAATGGCTGAAAGAATGATGTTGACCAATCATTCACTGTCTGACATTGGTTGAAGAAAAATACAGTCCTAACACTGTATTTACTGATATCACATGCTATGAAAACTGGTTATTTACTTTGCTTTATAAGTGTTACTAAGACAGAATATCAGCTTGCTCGTTCTCATAAACCACTGCTTGTTTAGAAATATATTAATATAACTATTAATCAATTCAATAGGCAGAAAAAAAAACCACATATATTAAGGTGACTAGGTTATTGGACACTAAACTGACGTCATTGCACTCCGGCAGACCCATAGGTGCTCAGTCTCCCCAACAGATATCGAAGAGTATGCATACTGATGGTTCCCGTGGCTCGCTGATTAAACACACCTCTCCCTCTGCCTTTCAGGCATCCAGTTCGACCTGCACAATGGGTAACTCCAAACTGCCTAAATCGCTTGATCGATTCAACATCGATTTTAGTGTCCTCATCCAACAGACAGTAGTGAAGAGACCGAAGAACATCCCCTTATCCATCTTCAACTCCCCAACAATTGATGCTGTTGATGCAAGCCTGTCTGCTCTCTCATTACTGTAAACACCTGCATGCCCAGGGCAGTATATCCATGTTAAGCCTCTGGAGGTTAGAAACTTCAATAGACGACGTCCACTCATACCGAACCTGCCCTTCTGGTTCTTATGAAGCATCGACTGAGAGTCAGATACAACAACGGCCCCAGTAAATGAAGTCCCAGAGAGCCAATGGAGGGCAGCAGTAACGGCCTCAACCTCCATCCTCATACTAGAAGTAGTTGTCCTGTATGCTCCCACTTCGCTCTGCAACAACTCTACCATGCGCATTAGCCGAGAAACCCCAGCTGGACTTCACACCAAGGTGACTAGGAAGAAATTGAATGAACAGCACAAGACAGAAATGAATGGTATATGTTTGATGAAGACATGTGCTCAAAAATGAGTTGAAAGTATTGTTATATACTAAATAACTTACATTCTGTTCTGTACGCAAGAAATGCATAAAACAATCAGGTGGCAAAAACCTGTAAAATATTTAACATCATAAATTAGTAATTGATAATTATAATGCTATGATTCTGTTGAAGATACACCAAAAAAATAATATTGACATAAATGCAATTAAGAAACTTAACACAAACTTGAAACAGATACATGAAGTATTATTTAACGTAATAATTATTATTTCTTCTTATTTCCTAAAGAAAATAGCAACCTGCTGCCTTGCAGGTCGGCTGGGACAGCCAAAGTTTAACGGAGAGCGAACCCAGTAAACGCTGGCTAAAATTGGACACATCGCCGATGGATAAGCACCAGAGCTCCAAATGGTGCTGAAGATGTGATGAAAGACACCAATGCTAAGGCTGCATGAATCAGATTTCCACATGAATAAGATTTATGGGAAAATCTGGTACATCGGTCTGGACAGTGATCGCGCGCCTTGTCAACATCATAGCCCTCTTCTATAAAGATTTCTCCTGCAACCTAAAGAATTCCAACAAAACATTCCCAGTAAAATCTGGTGTAAGACAGGGATGCGTAATGTCCTCTCTTTTGTTTAGTATTACAATTGACTGGGTGCTAAAAATGCCATAAAACAACAAGCACCAAGAGGAATAAGATGGACCCTTTCGAGATGCTTGAGGACCTGGACTTTGCAGACGATATAGCCCTGGTGTCACACAAATATGAACATATACAAGAGAAAAGTACAATACTTCACAGCACGGCAAAGACAGTAGGCCTCAAAACAAACACAGGAAAAACAAAAATTATGACAAACAGTGAAATCCAACAACCAGTAATGTTAGAAAATGAAACACTGGAAAGGGTTGAGCAGTTTACATATCTTGGTAGCGTACTGACACTAAATGGTGGCACAGAGGAAGATATAAAATCACGTCTAAGTAAGGCCAGAACCGCTTTGCCAGAATGAAACCAGTATGGAAGTCCAAAATCTACAATAGGACCACAAAGCTTAAACTCTATAAAAGCATTGTTTTGCCAGTTTTGCTCTACGGATCGGAGTGTTGGAGGATGACCAAAGGAGATACTAGCAGGCTGTCAGTTTTCCACCACTCTTGTCTTTGCAGAATCTTGGGAATCTTTTGGCCAGTAAAAATATCCAATAACCAACTACTCCAAGACACAAGACAAGAGGCAATGAATGACATACTCAAAAGAGAAGATGGAAATGGCTCGGACATGTTATGAGAATGAGACAAGAAATGCCTGCAAGGATAGCCCTCACTTGGACACCAGAGGAAAGAGAAAGAAAGGCAGACCACGGACAACATGGAGGGGCATGATGGAAGAGGAACTGGACACCGCATCTCTGACGTGGGGCTCTGCGCTGAAGGTTGCACGGGACAGGAGAGCATGGAAAGTCCTTTCTGAAGCCCCATGTGTCACTAGGCATGACGGGATTAAGTAAGTAAGTGATCGCGCGTGCACACGCGAGAGAGAGATAGAGAGAGAGAGAAATTTCTTCTTATTTTATTGTTTTTAAAAGGACGGCCACCACTTTAGCGGAGACAATTTCTGTAGCAATTTGTTTCTTATTATAACATGGCTAGTCTTATGCACAACTCTCCTTTGTCATTGTTTGTGACAAGCTAAGTAGTGGCAGTGGTTCTATCCTTTCTATCAATATGCTCTTCACTTTCCGTTTGACACATAAGGCTTCCACAACAGATTTTCATTGTTGCCTTTCTGCCGTCTTTCTATTAATTGTTTCCCACGTCAGGCTACAATTTATCAACTCTCTTTCCACTATTCTTCTCTATGTTTCATTTTAGCCCCGGAATGGAAATGATGTGTACATTGTACTCTCTCAAACAAACCACAGAATCTATAATTAGTCCAGATGTATAAAATCTGTGACTGGAAGAAAAGCCAAACTATCTAGGCATAATCTTTGATCCTCACTTGACATGGAAGCCAGAAATAGAGAAATGCAGACTCCAAACAAGACAAAGATTGACAATCATGAAAAACAAGGGTTCAAATTGGGGAGCTGATGAGAGTATGTCATTCAATCGTTAACAACGGCAATGAAGTCAAATTTTTTTTTAATTGACTACAAATCAAGCAATGAGAGTCATGAAATCAACACCAACTGCCGAACTAGATTGATGGATTGGACCATCATCATTGCACTTCGGTGAGTAACCATGTATGCTCCAATCTCTTTCTTACACAGGAAGATCTCAGCTGCAGTGGACGTACCCTGTAGCACCGGCGAGGGTCCCCGATGTAATTTTGAAGATGGTGAAGAAATTTTATTTTTAATCATTGCTAATTAATTTTGTCAGGGCAGTGGCTTTTCAGCCTGCTCTTCTCGATTTTGAACTGCCAAGGTTTCATTTACGTGCTCAAATTGAACACAGGACTTAAGTTTTATCGTCCGTCTCCAATAGGATTAGGTACTCAATCTCACCTACAATAAGATCAGGGATCTCTGGAAAAATATCCAGATGGCTATACGAGGGAGCAAACCTGGCACTTTTGGCACAAGAAATGAGCACCTAATCTCTACGCCACAGAAACCCCTAGCCAGAGATGCAGAACTAGAAAAAAACATCACCTTCAGCCAATGGAATATAGGAGGCACAACAAGGATGAGAAACAATGTGAAAAATGTAAAAGATTTACAGAACACATGAAGTACTAGAGCAAAAATATATGGCTTAGAAGGGGTTGTTTGCAAAGGAGAAACTAGGAAGAAACAATAACAAGAAATAGAAATCCTTCTTCTACATTCAAATAAATTGGCACTTCTAGGTCTTCAGATTTGTTGCCAGGACAAAGTTTTTCAAAAGTTTAGTTGATAGCCCGATAGATTCCATCTCAGTTCTGCATCCTCTAGTCAGGTCAATTTTCATAGAGGCTGGTTAAGACTGGGTAGTCCTGAAGTGGTGGCATCTGTGGCTTAGGGGATAGTGACTATTAAACCCGACGTTCTGTGTTCGAATAATGCTGCGAACAGTTTGGTTGCAAAGGACGATGGCACCACCCATTCAGAAAGCAATGGCAAACTACTTAACGTAATAATGCCTAGCAAAATCACAAACCGCGTTAAAAATCTGGGGTTGATTCGCAAAGTCCTGTAAAGGATATGCAATTAACTTTGTCCTGAAGTAATTGTTCAAGTATCTTGAATTCTAACCCTGCATGAACATTAGTTAGTGGGGATGATTTATGTGTGGCCTTATGGTAAAAAGTGAAAGCATTAATATTGTGCATTATATTGAAAAGTGACAGTACACAATACAAGGACAGGAGAGAGAGGAAACAAATGAAATAATGCACATAATAAATTGGCATACAAGAGAACATCTGACATAGACATACCTTTTTGCATCTGGCAATATTTGACCAAACTCTTTCATCAAACGTTCGGTCTGACATGACAATAATATGAAAAAGAGAGGAGTATTTTGATAATTTGTTACATCTGCAACTTTAGCTGACAAGCAACGTTTTTGATTTATTTACCACCCCTTCATCATTATGTTCAAGATTTCCTTAATATCCTATTGCAACTGTAGTGATTGTCGTCGCTAAACCATTGTGATGTTTAATGTGGCTAAAATAATTTCAGTTTCTGATACATATTATTTATGAATCAATGTTCCTCGATGTTCAGGCCTTGTAGGAAGGATGTCTATATTTTCTCTTTTCTTTTGTTCAGGGCATTCAAAGAATTTTTCTGCAGTACTTTATTTCAAAAGATTTGATTTTCTGCTTTAATGCTTGTGTAATAGTCCATAGTTCCCATAAATTTATATATATATACTGGTTATTAAACTATATCAGCAATTTGGGCAGACCTATAGACGCTCAGTCCTTTCCGCAAGAAGCTGAAAAGGCATGCATGCTGATGGTCTGTTTGGCGTGATGGTTAAACACACTCCTCATTCTGTTCCTCAATTGCTTAGTCCTACTTGTGCAATGTTTAATTAAAATTCTGTGAATAAGTATAGATACCCCATCAATTGCTGCGTATCTACAGTATGTTTCTCTTATCTCCAACACCTTGGGGTCGCTAATAGCAAAGTTAATAACACGCTGTGCTAGTGACCACATGCTGTAGAAATTCCAGGGTTTTTGGTGTACAGCTAGACTATATGAAATTCTTATCCTTTACTTGGGCATCAAATTACATTTAACTCTGAAGTCACAGTAAACCTTGCCTGAATGGTAAAGGACACTAGTGATAAGGGAAGCAAACATTCACACAAAAAATCAGTCACAGACACGCGATTACACCTGAATTCATAGCAGAGAATTGCAAAACGAAAAAACAACCAAATTCTAGATATTAGTTATATGAGGACTACCATCATAGCACTCTGGATATTAAAGGTGCTCTGATCTCCACCTCAGCAAATCCAGCAGCGTCCAGCGGCCCAGCACGCCATTTCGATGTTGATTAACCAATCTCTTTGCATATTTAGTATTTAGATATTTTTAATGCAAGCATGTATCCTTTCTCATTACTGCACACCCGTATCTATTTTCAGGACAGTAGATCCAATGTAAGACTGCAGAGGTTGTAAGCATTTAGTGATGTCATCCACTCATACCAAATATAACTTTTGGAATCTTTCGAAGCATGTACTCTCAAAAATGTGGTGTACTATATACACTTCACAAACTTATAGGTAGGGTAAGTCTTCTAAAACATGCTGCTAGATTTTTTTTCCCCCCTGATCCAGAAGCACTCGAACTTTCAGCTCTTCGGCTCGGTGTCATGGGCATCGTAACTCTTCGGTTCGGTGCCACGAACACTGTGAACCTGGGGAACTTGTGGCTTTTCTGCCAGCCCGCGGAATTGAACCCGCACTCAGAGGGCTAGTCACCCGTAGTCCAACGCTCTACGAACACGCTGAGCATGCTGCTAGATAAATACGCTGACTAGAAGAACAACTTATGCACAATAAAATGTTAAAATTTAAGGGAATGTAGTAACACCAGTTATCAGCAGAAGAGAGTTTAACAATACTTCCCCAAAAAATTTATGAGTCCCAGAGTTATAGAAAAGTTAGCATGGATAAGAACTAGTCACCTCACCTTCAAATGTTATGCCTAGTACTGTGAAATCTGCAACATTTTATACTCTTAAAGAATTATATGTTTATTCTATATTTTTAACCACGGATAATGGGCCATATCTATTCAAAGAAGCTGTTGCTCCTCCTTTGCAACTTCTGCTGTTAGTAAGAACAGTTCATACAAATCACATGCAAAGGCCAGTGACCTCAGCCAATACAAAATTGTAATTATATCAATCAATTCTCAACCTGGCAACACAGGACAAAAAGAAAAACTAAATAAAATACATCTCTATACATTCAGGGTACACCCCATAGCTGTTTGACGACAATTTAATGCGTCTGCAATAGATATGGGAACAGGCAGATTATAAGTGAGGATAAATAATACAAACATTTAGAAAACATTTTGACATACAGGCTTTGACTGAGGTACAAACATACAAAAACAAGTGGAGTGATTAATGCATATGAAAAAGAATGAGCACAGGTAGAAAGTAAGTAATATACAACATGTTGAATAATAGAAATTCTCATACTTGATAGTCAAAGTAGCTGAAAGTGTCACCACCAAAGCACTTAAGGGGATTCGAGTCTTGAAAATCAAGAATCTATTTTCGTTGTTTTCATATTATTATAAAATTTGTATAAGCACTTTGAAAGAGTATGACTTAGAATAGTAGAAAAAAATAAAATGTCAAAGTGTTATGAAACAATACAAATGGCAAAAAAAATTTCAAATCCTAAGGTCTGAATCTAATGAATGTAAATGAATTCTGTTTCACTCTAAGTGCGAATTGTAATATCTAAATATTACATGATTTTAGATATATTAATATTTAATTTTTATAAATTTTTGGTAAAATTCCTCAAAATGTGGTCAAAAGCTGTTTTGGAGGTGTGTTTACACAAAATTCATAAATTAATATTTAATATATCTAAAGATCAGTAATTTGTAGATTCATTGCCTTAGAGAACAGATATTTATATTCATTAACTTCAGAGCCTTGATGAATTGTTGCATTTTATTGTTTCCATGCAGCTACTTTTTTTTCTAATTTTCTCTATTCTAAGTCATAATCTTCAAAATTGTATACAAATTCTACATTAATCCAAAGCAAAGAAAATAGTTTCCAGACCAAGTCCCCTTAAACAGCAAAGATTCAAACATTTTCCAACTCAGAAAGTCTAGGCACTCTTCTTCAGTCACTTTACTAAAGAATCAAATATTGGCATACCTGCCAGCATGTTTGTAGCGCTTGGACGGGTGATAAGCCCGTGGCGTGGTTCAATTCCGTGGACTGGCAGAAAACCACAGGTTCTCCAGATTTACGTTGTTTGTGGACCAACTGAAGGGTTACAATGTTCATGGCACGAACTGAAGGGTTACGATGTTTATGGCACTGAGCCAAAGAGCTGAAAGCTCAAGTGCTTCTGGATCGAAAAAATCATCAAATATATGAGAAATTGAGCACACTTCACTAGTGCAAACATCCAGACTACTGCCACTGGGCTACACCTGATATAACAATGCTGAATATATTAAGAATCAGAACATAACAATTATAACAATAATCCATGATCACACAAACAAATAAAAAAAAATAATAGTGAGACACATGTACTTACAATGGGATTTGGTTTCATTATCTCATTGACTAGACTGTAAAAGTTCCCCACATCTAGTTGGTCTGGAAATTTTAGCTTCTGCAAGTACAAAATTGTTTTACATTTTTTTTTGTTTATGGTACTGAGTGATTAAATTCTTATACTAATTAAATCAATTTGTAGCGAGGCATAGACCAGAATCACCAAAAAATCAGACTAAAAAACATGTGTATAAGGAAATGCATCTGTTTGGCGCTGACATAAAGTTATACAAGTTGATAGAGATTATGTAGAAATATTGTATGTTTCAGGGAAATGTTCTTATATATATATATTGTGTAAATTTGATCAATTTTGAACAATTGGCTTGAGGAACAAAATTGTGGTGCTTTACTTTGTGACCATCACCTGTACAAAAAAATAATGAATACATTTACTTTTGTGGTGATTTTGGGATAAAACTGATATAAAGTTTAAAAATAACATCTAAAGTGTAGTAATAAACTATCTATTAATTTAAAATAGCAAATTTGAAGAACTTCTGAAGATATTTGTCTTCAAATAAAATATATTTAATATATTATCAACCCTATATGCAGTATGAGAAGCAGGTGACTGAGAGGTTAGAACACCATTCTTTCAGTCATGTTATGTATGTTATCAGCTCAGCAACATTGGGCATTCCATGCATGCTCTGTCCTCCGCTGCAGCAGCCATCCTAAAGTCCATTTGCTCACTGTACCCATGAGAAGTTGATTACTATATCTTCTCTCTCTACCACGAAGACGACACTGTCTGGCATGTCCACACTTAACGCCTAATTCTCGAACTCGTTTCAGTGTCTGAGACGTGCCCATGTCACATAATTGAGAGCGTACCGCATTGATGATATCGGCTCTGTCCATACTTCTGCCCGTTTGAGTCGGGCATTGTTTGCAAGAAAGTCTGCACGCTCGTTACCCTGCACTCCAGCATGTCCAGGTGTGTACAGTCTTTCAGTCATGAGGACATGGATTCAAACTCAAGTAACAGTAAGTACTTTTTTTCTTTCAGGGTTACAATTAACTATTTCCACAATAACTGCCACATTCCATACTAACTACCACAGAGTGCGTCAAGATTGTCTATTAAAATAACCCGACTGCCACACGCTGTGCGAGCAAAGTTACATGCAAAATTTATATATACAAATTCTGATTCAATTTCCGGTTTTTATTTATAGCAAACTTTCTATTTCTACATCGTAGTCTGATGGGGAGTTTGGTAAAATTGGTTAATTTGATGAAATTTATATATTATTCAAGTTAGAAAATGTGAACAAAATTAATTGCAACATCGCATTTTTCGATTCAGTAGCGAATTTGATAAAATCTCCACCAACAACACTGTGTGGTGACATGTGGGACAAACTACCTTGAAGTTTCAAGCTAGAGTAGTCCTAAATGATACTCTAACTGGGATCAAGCTATATTCAAGTTTTATTATCATTACTACAATTAGAAGCAACATAAAATATCCAATTGCTGATGAATAGTTGTATGACAAAGGAAAGACAGAAATAATACAAATGATAATTTAACAGCAAAATTCCCAAACCTATTTGTTAAAATATCACAGCATTTAAACACTTTTACATATATTTGTTATTATTCATTCTCCTATTGGTAGCCAGATTTAGTCTTCCTTGCACTTGATGAACAAAATTTCCAATCTTGTATTTCCTCATTAGACTTACCCTTACTTCTTCCCAATATTAACCTCACAAATAATAAGAAACACAATTAAACCTTTGAATCAGTGGCAGTTCCAGTGTGATCCAATGAAAACTTGAAGGACCCTGTCTAACGACTTCAAAGACTGCTACAACCTATTGTCACACTAAGAACAGACTTGGATCTTCATACCTTCAACCATCCGTGTTTCGGCCCAAGGGTAGCAAGAATCAACACTGTGACCTCGTCCAGTGGTTAAGGGGCCCAAATTTGGGTAAAGAATAGAACAACTGTTACCTGCCAATGGAAGGCCAAGACCACTCTCGAAGAACCATCCAACAAGAAAGTAAACTATTGGGATGTAAACCATACAAGATCTCCAACTGCTAGCAATGAACCGCATCACATGGAGATCTAAAACCTCTGCCCTATGTCCGCCTTTGGCACGAAAGGAACAAACTAACTAACTACCTGCCACGCATGTCGTAAGAGGCGACTAAGGAGGTTTGGCTGAAATCGGATGCATTGTCCTAAACGTGTAGAAGTCTATGCGTTTAGGGCTTATCAAACCAATGTGCAACGTATACACGTTCTTGGCAAAGATCAAACATATCACAAAGAGTGATTAAGATTGGTCGTAAGAATGAACGCAAAGCAGAAGAAGAACACTGTGACCTACAAGACATGTCGTAACAGACGACTGAGGGAGGGGTCTAGGGAGCTACCTAAAAATAAAAAGGTCACAGAAATCGGATGTACTGGCTCTTAGGCTCAGATCACATACAAATAACAAAGAGTGGTTTAACAAATGGTCGTTATGGAGAGTTTAAAGAAGAAGAAGAATACCTCCAACAGAATACAACAAGCAGAGAATGCACATGTACAAAAGTTTAAAATAGACAAGCTTCTGGACTTGTGGAATGAGTACAGAAACAAGAGAGCAAAAAGCAAACAAATTAAAACATGCAATGCAAATATCAACTATGCAAAACAAACATACAAGAAACAGAAGAATACATATTCTTCAAATGTAATACAATCAGATCAACAAAAGAAACACTTCACAACATGATTGAAGCACACGTAAATAATAATAATAATAATTCCTCTCAGTACTTATCGTACATAGAGTCTGCAAGTAACTTCTCCATACCGTTCTATCCTGGGCAACTCGCTCAATCTCATCCATGGAACTGAGACCGATACCTCTTGCCTTTCTCAGCAAAGTTCATTTCAGGGTCTCCTTAGGTCGATCTCTCTTTCTTGAACCCTTTGCATCCTACTTCAATGCCTGCTTTGATATTCGTTGATCATTTCTTCTCAAGGTGTGTCCAACATATCTCCATCTTCTCTCTCTTATAACACGCAAATAGAAAGACCAATATTTACAGAGCCCAAACATATTACCCAAAACAATTCCAGACATAAACCAAAAATTACTAATACTCCTAGCAGAATATAGACACCTGATATAAGTCTGTACAAATACAGCAACATTCCACATGAAAATCTACGATGCACCTTTATTTAAACAAACATTCCTTCAGAAAGCTGTTTCAATACAATGACACAAATACACCATTTTCATGTGATAATGTCTTTATGCTAAATAACTTAGAATGAAAGATGGATAACATGTACATTGAAATATGTCCCATTTTAATATATTGTACAAAATAAAACCAAGAGTGAATGTATGGAAGTCAAGATAAAAGATTAGAGAATACTGAAAGACCTCCCCATTGTTGACATTACAGTCAATAAAGTCTGGCAAAGAAGAGATAATTAGTCTCGCCTCAAGTTGAAGAGGGGGGGGGCAGCGACCACAGTATTTTACTTGACTC
This sequence comes from Arion vulgaris, assembly GCA_020796225.1. Taxonomy (NCBI): domain Eukaryota; kingdom Metazoa; phylum Mollusca; class Gastropoda; order Stylommatophora; family Arionidae; genus Arion; species Arion vulgaris. The sequence goes on from CM036760.1 coordinate 5,596,277, forward strand.
ATGTTTTTGTTTTTCCCTAGCCATCTGGCTTGGATGGGAAGTGTCAGCAAGAACCTGTCAGTATGAAAGCGGTTGAAACGCAATTGTCATGATTTCTCTCTTGCGCGATCGTTCTTAACCCTTTGCTCTGTATATTTTGACCTCTGGAGCTTATTTTGCAATTCCAATTAACATTCAATGTCAATTAGTTTAAACCTTTATAACTCTAGTACTGTTTCCTCTAAAGTATGACATATTATATATTAAAGTGTTGCTAATTGGATGTAGAATACAGTAATACAATAACATTTTAACATCAGGTGATATATGTTTGAGAAAATTAGATTATTGTAGCATGACTATTTTGAAAAAATAAAATCGTAAAAAATATTTATTCTCACGGTTTGAATTACACCTTACTATTTATAATCTTTCCGAAGTAGCAGTAAAATGAAGATAATCCATTTGTGAACATATTCTATAAGTTTCATCTAATTAGGTTCAGTAGTTTTATAATATTCACTTTTTAGTGCAGCCATGTCAAGAAATAGTATGTGCAACCACCATTCTTTAGATGTAATTATTATATTAGACTTAGAATTACAACTATCGATACTGCATTCCATAAACAATCAAATATCGCCATTACCATCAATTAATTCTTCTTCATTACTATCACAAGTTATAATTTGATCTAGCAGTACTCAAGATTGCATTGTATAAACTCATTTTACTCTTTATGACAAGGTTGAAAATGTTGAAACATAATCTAAAAATGACTGACTTTAACACAATAATACACTGCTTTCCCTTTCAAATCTTCGTTAAAGGGAGTTAGAAATGTACCTACATATAAGTACTTTCCATTTCTGAAGATTTTTTAAACTTCAGTAAAGGGGTTGGGAAGATACATTAGTTTATGTCAATATACATCCAAAAACCGATATATCGGTTTTGCAACATCATGAACATTACTCTGAACTGATATATCGGCTTTGCAGTCCCAATGGGTTAAGCCGCTTCTACCATTCTATTGTGAAATATAAACAGCCAAACATCAGAACGGATGTACGTGCACAGCCTTCAGTACCAATTGGAGCTCAAGTGCTTATCTTTCGGTGGTGTGTTCGTTTCAACCAGCGTTTGTGTACGGTTCGCTCTCCGCTAGCCTTTGCTGTCCCTAGCCAAAACCCAGAAGGCAGCAGGTTGCCATTTTCTTTTAGGGCAGCAACCCTTAGATGGCCTGCCCTCCCGGGCTTATGAGCGCCATCTGCCCAGCAATCCGGTTGTTTTGTGGACACCTTGGTTTGCCGCCCGTCCAGTTTTGTGTAGTTTGCTCCACTATAATTTGATTCTCCTCAATCAAACTACAAGGCAGCAGTAGTTCCCTGTGAGCGGAAACGCACACTGGCTTTACCTCTGCTAGGCTTTCCAGTTGTTCTGCACACTCGGGTGAGCGCACACCTCGTGCGTGCCGTGCCTTTCTTGCATGCCGTGCCATGCACGCCTGTCCCTCGGTGGGGCCCACTATGGCATCGGCAGCGTGCGTGCTAGCTCTGCCCTGGTGCCTGGTCACCATCAGTCCTCGCAGTGCTCATATTTTCCGTGCCTTCCGTATTATGCTAGCATTTGCCTGGGCTGTCCCCGCCAGTGACTCAACTCGGTCCCTCACCCCTGTGACGGGGTCACAGGTTTTGTCACCTGAGGGCCCACCTGTGCATCGCTCGCATGCTCTGCCCTGGTGCCTACCTAACCATTTCCGTCAAGCTCACATTTGCCTGGGCTGTCCCTGCATGTGACTCAACCCGGTCCCTCACCCCTGTGATGGGGTCATGGGTTTCGCCCCTGGGGCCCACCGTGCATCACTCACACGGTGCACGCTCTGAACTGGTGCATTTGCCTATCGTCCTGTGGACCGCGTGCAGCTCAGCTAAGGGAAGACAAGAGAAAATATAATATAGAGAGATGGCACTATTTACAAAACTGAGGGGCTCTATGGTTGACCTGATACTCTATTGATGATTATGATAAGTCTCGATATGGCTACAGCTGCCATATAGTATTTCAATTTAATTAAAAAAATTACAATCAGTATCAAGACAAATATTAATGTAAACAAATCATTGGTATTATCTATTCTTTTATAAAGATGACGTTTGTGTGTTGCCGGGGCTCGCATGGGGAGCAAAGATTAGTAACACTGCCACCTACAAGGCATGTTGTAAGAGGCGACTGATATAGGGTCTAGGAAGCTACCTAGTAAATAAAAAGCGTTGCAGAAATCGGATGTGCTGGCCTATTTGTAGGCGCATAACTGGCACAACATACAATCGCCCTTCGGCTCAGATCACATACAAATCACAAAGAGTGGTAAACAAATGGTCAATATGGAGCGTTCGAAGAAGCATATGGATATGAAAGTTGGTCACTCACTACAGACATGGAAAGGAGTATTCAGGCTTGATAGATAGTATGATGGAAGATAGATGAATCATCAGTGATGACTGTAGGAATTTGGAATAGAGTGTGGTTGTGCAGGGAGTGAGGAATTAGGTGCATGTTTAACCAGCAAGCAATGGGAACAATAAGCATGCACACCCTCCATCTGTTGAATAAGACTGCAGATTTATTATTCTGCATGGAGTGTAATGATGAAAATTTGTGAACACTAAAAATAAATACTAAGTACATACCCCATAGGTCAATCTTATATATTGTAGCGTTATCATCTCAGTTTGTTGATTAAACCAGGTCTGAACCTGTTTGATGGAGACTCTGTTAAAAGATAAATACAGGACTAGCTATTTTGGTATATAAGTGAATAACATTAGTATCAGCTGTAAAAACATCATCATCTATGATATAAGATGGTAATGATTATCAAGGAGAACATCATGCCATATAGTGTGTGAAGTGTTATAGATCTGACAGCAACATGAGGTGAAGTGGTTTTGTTTTTTCCTACTATCCATTTGCAATCTCAGTGAGTGAAGCGTTAAACTTCAACTAGATTCACAATGTGCATCTCAATTTTGAAGTATTACCAACAACTTTGAAGTATTTCCAGTATCTTTCAACTGTGAACAAAGCAAGCAACAGTTTGATGACGACAGCACTCCAACCATTTGACAATGTCAGTGCTTCACAAATTTTGAGGATAGCACAGCTTTAGAGTAGTTTGTGTTGGACTACAGACATTGTGCCAGACCATGATGCGGTCTAGTTCTTCCTGTAGCTTATTAGTGATTTTATTTTTGTTTCTCTTCCATGTTTGTACATCATGATGTTGGCCGCAAATTACAGTGTTTTCCCCTGCCAGAAAGTTGCTGCTTCATAATCATTATGGTGAATACATTGAATAGTGCTGGAAAAAGTAGGGACTTCTGTGGTAGGCCTGATGAAACTGTTGTCGGCACAGAGCACTAATTCCCACACCCGAGTGCCCCTTTTCCATCAAACAGGGCCATTGCAATCCATCTTATGAGCAGTGTGTCAATATTGAGCAGCGTGAGCATATGCATAATGTTTGGTTATCGATTACTGAACCAACTTCATAGCACTCCAGGCAGGCCCACAGGTGCTCAATCTCCCCCAACTGATGTCGAAGGGTAAGAATACTAAAGGTTCCTGTGGTTCACTGGTTATACACACTCTTCATTCTGCCCCTCAGGAATCCAGTTCTACTTGCATATATAATTCCATACTCCGTAAATTGCTGAATAGATTCAACATCAATTTTAATTTCCTCATCCAATAGGAGATAAAAAGTATTTTCCTACCAACACTTTGTTACCAGTGCCAAACTTGGTCTCTTACAGCAACACATCACAGAAAGCTCACAAGGTGTGAAATGAAATGCTTGAGGAAGGCAGTGGGAGTCACCAGACAGACTACGAAATGAGGACATCAGAAGCAGAGTGGGCATAACTTCATGCATCGAATACATCGAAAGACAACAAATACAGTGGTTTGGACATTTAATGAGAATGAAATACAACCAACCACCAATAACAGCATACAATAAAAAGAGATTGGGTACTAGAGCTAAGGTAAGAACAAGAAAAAGATGGATAGACAATATCAAGACCACACTACATAAACACGGATACAACACAAGGGCGATTCATCTAGCCCTAGAAAGCAAATTAAAGCTCCCATCCCTACGCTTAATGGCAAGAGTGGACAGCCAACTACATCTTCCACCTGGGAATAGACAATAGGAGGTTGCCCAGGGGCAGAAGAACAATACCGTATTCATCTTCAACTCCCTGCTCCCCGACGAGCAATGCTGTTATGCAAACCTGTTCGCACTCTCAGTGTGGTTAATATCTACATGTCCAGGACAGTTTAGTTTAGTTTAGTCGTCGGATCACCATCACTGCACTCAACAAATTAGTCCATAAGTGCTCCGATCTCTCCCTCAGTATGTCCATCAGCGTGTGGCGACTAACGACACCGGTTCTTTGTTGGTTTACAATTCTTCTTTGTCTGCCAGCATAGCGTTCTTGTCGAGCTACACCACACTTAACTTTGAGTTCTTGCAGTCTGGTTAGTGTTGTGGATTCACCGCTATTACGTGAATCATGTACACGCCCTCTCTCCCTTAAGGAATTTATAATATCAGCCTGGTCCATTGCTCGTCCGCTTTGGACAGCAGCCATACCTGCAAGCCTATCCGCACATTCATACCCCCTTACACCTGCATGCCCTGGCACAAAAATAAAACTGATCTTTGTCAGCTTAGACCTCCCCAGCGATTCTATCCAATGTCTCCTAGCCATCCTGTTTCAATCTTCCTGAGCATACTCATTGAGTCACTGAGAAAACATGCATGGATAAAAGTCTGTGATTCTAGCCAAATCATCGCTTTGGTAACCGCCATGATTTCCATAGTGAGACTGCTCGTAGTCACGGCAAAACCACCACTGTCTTCCTTCACAACATCACCTCCGACCTGAGCAGTGAAAGCCCATGAGCTCTGCACATGTCGAATCACCGAACCATCCGTATAAATGATTACATCATGCTCAGATGTGTTCTCAGAAATTAATGCCTGAACCTCTGCCTCCACGACAAGTGGGTTGTGTTGCCTGCATTCTTTACAGTAGAGCAATGTAAGCCTCTGGAGGTTGGAAACGTTGATAAACAACATCCACTCATATCTCAACCTGCCATTTTAGACTTTCCGAAGCATCGAATGAGAGTCAGACATAACAGCTGCCTCAGCAAATGGAGTCCAAGAGTGCCATTGTAATGGCCTCATCTTTCATCCTCAAACCGAAAGTAGTTGTCCTGTATGCTCCGCTTTGTTCTGCAATGACCCTACCATGTACAGGAAGCCCCAGCTAACCAGAAACCCCAGCTAACCAGGAAACCCCTGCCTGACTTCTCACCATGATGCATGAGGCCTATCAGTATATACAATATCATTATCTTACTTGCTTTATCTGCTATCAGCTGCTTAATTACGAGTTCAGCAATCTCTACTCCAATCTCTACATTTCCTTCCAAGAGTGATGTTAACATTGTGGAAGGTGGTCATGCTCCCATTTATATGGATACATTTTTACCGTTTCAGTAGGATTGAGCGCACAGCGCTCTTATGTCCGAGTCAATAGGTGAATGCTTACACATTATGATAATTCGTCCCACTCACTGAGGTCTTTTAGATATAAATTTTGAAAGAAATATAAATGTACATGTATAGAGTAACTAAAGTAGCACTTGAAAAGCGATGTGTTGTATACATACTTGCAGTCGTTATGTTGAGTTAGGAATCCTTTGCACATCATCTGAATCTTGCTGAATTCCTGGTGAAGCCATCTGGATAAAAATAAATGTATTATACCTTTAAAATAAAAATAATTTAACTAATGTAAAATTATTCATTCTTAAATCTTTGTTTGCAAGATATCGATGTAGAGTTTTATATCATTTATTAACAAAACTGATTTCATGGCACTCTAGATCATTAGTTTAGCAAGTCGGTATAGCTCAGAGATCATGAGTTGGGTTTGTGCACAAATGTCATCATCATTATGAGTTCAAATCCCAGTAAAGTGGATTCTTCAGTCATCCATCTTTAGATACCCAGACTTTCGTGGGGAGGTGGGGGAATTTGAATTGTCACTGTAGCAACTGTGTAAACTAATAGTGCAGCAAAATCCGTTCTAGAAATCTCCCTTTGCTCCTTGAGAGCCGGCAACAAACAGGTGAAAACAAGAAAACAAAGGCAAGGCATTCTTTTAGAATGCTAGCGAATATTTAAAAAAGATTAACAATAATAAGCTATAGTTAACTTAAATGTCAAGTCAGTCCTTGTGTATGACTCTGAAATATGGAGAACGATGACAGATACAGGCTTTCATATATGGGTGTTCAGGCAGAATATAAGCACTTAAATGGTATGACATAGTTATGAATGACATACTAATTGAAAGAACCAACACCAGTGAAACAAAAGCATAAGAAAACATACTGGCCTTGGATAGTAAATACAAAAAAAAAAAAAAAAACCAGAAAATAATTGTATAGCAAGATGGAACTTGTTCTGGAATCTACAAGGAAGAGAAGTATAAAAAAACGTATGGAGAAGAAAGCTGGAAATATATGTTTAGGTGGCTGAAAAAATAATTTAAATAAATAAGTTATATCTTACCTTTTTTTAACTAAGTAGGGATCAATCTGCCTAACTCTGTCAACACAAGTCTCTAGTGCTAATAAGATGTTTTTGTAATCCTTTTCATTGGCTGTGGGGAAAACAGATGTACAAATAATGAGAAACTAATTAAAAAAAAATCAAGGCTTTAAGGTGTTGGACATGAATATATCAAACTGGGAAGAGTTCAGCAGGAATGGGTGCAACTGGAGATAGGCTCAGGAAGCCTGTTTATATCAGCATGTTTGGAGGACACAGTCACAAATTAATCTCACAAAAGGTGCTACATTGCCAGTGTACTAAGAACCAAGCATTGCACCCTAAGCTGGATAAAGAAACATTAATTTTGGGCTTAACCCAACGGGACTGCAAAGCCGATATATCGGTTCAGAGTAATGTTCATGATGTCGCAGAACCGATATATCGGCTTTTGGATGTTTGTTCACGGAAACGAATGTATCTTCAGAACCCCTTTACTGAAGTTAAAAATCTTCAAAACGGAAAGTACATATATGTAGGTACATTACTGTCTCCGTTTAACAAAGATTTGAAAGAGGGAAAGCAGTGTATTATTGCATTCAAGTCGAGACTTTTTTTTAAACGTTAATGTTTCCCGACGATGTTTACAGTGTAATCTTGAGTACTGTTAGATCAAATTATAACTTGTGATAGTAATGAAGAAGATTTAATTGATGGTAATAATGACATTTGATTGTTTATGAAAAGCAGTATCGATAGTTGTAAGTCTAATGTAATAATTGCATCTAAAGAATGGCGTTCCACATTCCATTTATTGACGTGTCCGCACTAAAAAGTGAATATTATAAAAACTACTGCACCTAGTTAGATGAAACTTATAGAATATGTTCCAACATGGTTTATCTTCATTTAAATACTACTTCTGGAAACATCTATAAATATTAAGATGTAATACAAACCGGAGAGTAAAAATATTTTTATGATTTTTGTTTTTCAAAATAGTCATGCTACAATAATCTAATTTTCTCAAACATATATCACCTGATGTAAAATATTATTATATTAATTTATTCCACATCCAATTAGCAACAATTTAATATATAATATGTCATACTTTAGAGAAACAGTACAAGAGTTATAAAGGATTAAACTAATTGACATTGAATGTTAAATTTGAATCGCAAAATAAATGCGTCCAGAGGTCAAAATAATACAGGCGAAAGGGTTAATTTAGGCTCTTTCTGGCATCATGTCACAGGGGAATTTCAATGATAGATTTTGAACAGAGAGAGAGAGTTAAAGGCAACTTTGTGCAGGATATATGGTTCCTTGGAAGAGCCCAGAATGAAAGCATACATTTCTAAGTCTGCACACTTTGTAGTCCCAAAACATGATTGAGAACGCTCAGTATGCCATTCTCTTTCCCTCTATCTAACTAAAGGGTCTAAAGACAAAGGATTTACTTCAGTGCTCTGGGGTTTTATGCCATATGACTCAGTCCCTCTCCGCAGAAATGGCACACCACATGCTAAAAGTATTGCACAAAGCACAAACTTTTTACCTCCTGCAACAATCCTAGCGTTATTTAAAAAAAATTATCTAATAAACAGAATGCTGCAGTTTGGATTTGAACATACAACCTTCAGAACACAAGACAATGGCTTAACCACAGAGACACCAAAGTGAAGACACATGAACCCACTTTCTAACTAAGAACCAGAGGTAAAGACCTTCTGGTGATATGAAGTTCCAAACTAAAATACCCTGAGAAATAGTCTGATGCCCATGACTCCAGCAAGTGGCAACTTGTTGGAAAAGTGACACAAAATTTATATATTTATTAAGTCAAGTTCATCCCATATTTTGCTTTCTGAAGATAATAATAATAATAATGCCGTCCATCGAGGCAATAATGACAACAGTTTCAGATGTGTGTTGCTGCACCTCTCTGGTGTGTGCAGAGGTGATTGTAGAGTCCAATTCCCGAACACAATCCCCTACCACAGGTGAGATATACATGATTACGGTTAGACATGTGAGTGGTTTTTTTCTTTTGCACAGCTCGCTTTCTATGCGCTCTACGGCACACGATTCTCAGCTATGCAAGTTCCTCTTGAGTTTTTACAGTGCCACATTTGGCGATTTTGACCAAGGGATTCCCATAACGTTGTGTCGATATCAAAGCATTTTAGAGACACTTTTTGCTGAAGATACCAATCAATAAAACTAACCTGTTAGATTTATATACTGTAGCATGAATGAAGAACCATAGAAGATAGTGATCCAATTTTCAGACTTTTCCTTGGCAAAGTCTTCACTGCTCCTAGCAACTCGTAACCTTGAGTCAGGAACAATCTCCTTAATTTGGCACAAGTCAACTGAAAATATAATTGTATAATATATTTAAAATGATGCAAGTTAAATTGAGAAAATAAGTAATGGGTAAACTGGCATTGGATACAGCAAAGAAAAACAGCTAACAAGTTAGGTTAAACATGAAAAGAATAATGATGTTATGACAATAAAATTAGCACTTTCATTACCAATAACCAATTAATCGGCCTCTACAACATCAGCACTGATCACACATAGGGTCGAACTCATAATGCAATTTCTTTTGTTTCATACACTTGTCTCTCAATTTTTACAATAACCATTTATAGAAATATTAAATATAGGTTTTATTTCTTCCCATTCATAATAATCAGAAAATATGTAGGCACAAGACATTTGGCATTTATTGAGTCTTCCTTGACACGTCTAACTTTCATAATTTATTTACATGATGACTTCAAGTATTGATGCTGCAGTTATTGCTATCAATGGACAACCAGATATGTGTTTTACAGGTGAAAAATTGGACGATAGATAGCTGATAGTGATGTAGATTAAAACAAGCTTGAATACAGAGCCCTGCACCTGCTAAGGCTGTCCTACGGCAGCAAAATCGTTGAAAAGACAGTAAATCATAATGTGAAAGCAAATATTAGAACTGGGCAGTGAAGAAGACAGTTATAGCAAAAATTCCCATTATCACCACTGGATCTAGACCAGGATACAGCCGTAAATGAAAACTGCATGGGTATAGAAGATGGTCAAGCAAGTACCAGTTTTGGTTTTGTGTTAGCTGCAGTTGCCCACAAGTGAATTTGGAAGATACAGCAATCCCCCTTGAACTTCTGACAATGTTCTTAGATGATGATGTTGTACTTGGTCAACTTATGACAGATAACATCCATGAAAACCTCAATACTTTCTTGAAGGGCACCCATCAGTTGGTACAAGGTGTATACATTTGTTGCTGTGCTAACTGCTATCAGCAAGGATCCATGCCTTCAGTACACTAGAATACTAGACTCGACAGACAGGACACTACTTCTGCACAGACAGGACACTACTTACGCAGACAGATACTACACTTAAGCAGTACCCATCAGCCACCTCGCTATACACAAACACTACTACACTTTCCTCTGCAGTCTCCTGCAGTGAAGTGTTGCAGGGAGGAGACAAGTTTAGTTTTCTTTCACTCACAAGCTATACAGATTAGGCTGAATTTGCTTAGTGCTACTTCAACTCCATCTAACCTGTTGTTATATTGGTTGCCCTCTTGTGCATTCTGATTTTCTCATAATCATGGTCAGATCACAGTAACATACATGGTATAGAAAGAGTTTAGTAAATCCTACACTGGTTAAAATCGAAAGCCAGGGGCTAGCTGCAGCATGTATATTCCTGTATATAGGAAGCATAGTTTTTCTTCTTCTTTGCGTTCGTTCTTTACGACCAATTTTAATCACTCTTTGTGATATGTTTGATCTTTGTCAAGAACGTGTATACGTTGCACATTGGTTTGGTAGGCCCCTAACGGCATAGACTTCTACACGTTTAGGACATGTGCATCAGATTTCAGCCAAACCTCCTTAGTCGCCTCTTACGACATGCGTGGCAGGTAACAGTGGTTCTATTCTTTACACCCCAAATTTGGGCCCGGTAACCACTCGGACGAGGAAGCATAGTAATACCAGATGGGGAAGCAGATGAGGATATCAGAAAAAAGATAAATAAGTAAGAACAAATTTGGAGATATATTTAATTATTGGTTACTAAAACCACATTGCACTCTGGGCAGACCCATAGGAGCTCACTCAGTCTTTCCTTGCAGATATATCAGGATATGCAATGCTCCAATCTATCAGTATCAAAGCTTTACCATTCGGTAAGGTTACATCATCTGTGATCATCTGACTGATCATTCTTTCAGTTTGGTCCTTCATGACATGCCACACTTGATTGAAATGAAAATCGCGATGACAATTGTGGCATATCCTTTACAGGACATAATCAACCACAGTAAACAAGTCATTGATTTTATAGGCAGCACTAACACATTCAGTAGTTTACCATTACTTTCTGAACGGTGAGGTATATTTTTAACCGTTCATTACCACTGGACTCTCTGTTGGATGAGGACACTAAAATCGATGTTGAATCGATCAAGCGATTTAAGCAGTTTGGAATTACCCTTTGTTCAAGTCGAACTGGATGCCTGAGAGGCAGAGTGAGAGGTGTGTTTAATCAGCGAGCCACAGGAACCATCAGTATGCATACTCTTCGATATCTGTTGGGGAGACTGAGCACCTATGGGTTTGCCGGAGTGCAATGACGTCAGTTTAGTAACCAATAACCAATACCACTGGAACAGATGCCCGCCTATGCTTTCCAAACTGCCGCTGCAGAGTTTGAACCAGGTACACTTGGGTTATGATCAAGCTCACTACCGCTTAAGCTACAGACGCTGCACTTGATTATTGTGCTGTATTATTATTAGTATTCTTTAGTAGAAGGTGTCTTTGTGCACAATAACATGTATACAAGTTTTAGTTTTGGTGATAGCATGACAGGAATGTAAATTTAAGAGAGACCCCCATCACATTGAGAATTACACATTAGTTTCGGCAACAATTTCAAATTTCACCCAACTAAAAAATACCAGATACCCATTTTCAGCTGAGTGGTTGCATAATCGATTCTACAAAGAAATGAATATAATCAACTGGTGCAAAAATCCAGATTGGTGAGCTAATCAGACAAAAATCACATAAATAATTTAGCTTGCAAGAAAGAAAAATAAAACTTTCTTGATGACACCCAGCTAGTATGATATGTGGCTACATTTTGCAAGCAGGTTTTTATTTCTGACTTCAATCAATCAAGTGCCATGCCTGCTGGTGTAGGCGCTAATGTATCTCCACAACTCTCTCTCCTTGGTGCAGGTAATCAGTTCTGACATCGATCTTTTGTTGAACCAAGATGTCAGACCATCCAACATCTTCTCTTTCTGTCTTCCACGATATCTCCTTCCCTGAATGTTACCTTTTGTCACGAAATGTTCGAAAACCTTTCTTTGCATTATATGCCAAAAAGAGCATTGATTGTCTGATTCTTATTCTTTTGATAAGGTTTCTTTGTGTGCTAGCCAGATTTAAAACCTCATCATTTGTTTTCTTCGCTGTCCCTGGAATTTTCAGCATTCTTCTGTAAAACCACATCTCTGTGGCTTCCAGTGTTCTTATTGATTGTTTGTTCATTGTCCATGATTTGCCGCCATACATAAATATTGGTTCAATATAGCACTGGAGTATTAGTCTTCGCAATGTCATTGGTAGTGAATTTACGCTTAGTGTGTTTTTCATTTTCATAAAAGTCACTTTTGCTTGAGTTATTCTGCTCATAATCTCCATTTTACATCTTCCATCTGATGTTAGGAATGTTCCCAGATACTTGAATCGATGGACTTGTTTCAATGTTGTGTTATTTATTTTCATATGGCATTTCTGACTTAAGTTTATCTTTTGCTTTTTATTTTCTCTATTATTTTAATGTGATGCGGCAGATTTTTAAAAAATCCTGTCATTATACCACTTTCAAATTACAACACTCAACATGGACACAGTACATACTTGTGAGAAGAGGCTTGTATCCCTGACCTTGCACACATACTAATTCACCAAGTTCTGAACGCAGGCAAAGAGTTAATTTTTCAGACTTCCGTTTCAGGGAAGAGGAAGACAATGTTACTACTACTCCAGTCTCAAGCTCAGCAATTGCTTTCTCTGCCTATTTTTGAGGAAAAATAATGTTACTAATTGAGTGAAATGTGAATCATCTTGTGGTACATGCATGTGTAAACATAACACATAGGACACAGCAGTATATGACAGTAATGTATGAGACAACAATCATCATCAAATAGCTTGTCCCGATCAGAACTTTGCTGCCCCAACAGTCCTCTCTCTCATAGGCCAGATGTCCTGCCTCTGTAGCCATCATGTTCAAACCATCAGTTACATCCTGAATCCATCTTATCCGTGGTCTTCCTCTTCTTCTCTTTGCCGGTATGCCTCCTTCCATGTTGGTCTTCTCCAGCCCTTCATGCCTTTTTTCTTCTCAATTTTCTCTTTCTTATTTGTAGTATCAGCTAGTTTTCTTTGATTTTGAGTTCTTTCTGTATAGATCTATTTGTTCTCTTTTCTGTCCATCATATATGGAGCACTCTTCTGTAACACTTATATTCAAAAGCAGATATATGTTTTCCACTGCCTTATTAAATATCCATGCTTCACACCCATACGTTGAGACAACAATACATGCTTAAACATGTATGACACAGCAACATATGATACATTAATTCATGACACATAAAGTTATGACACAGCAATGTATGACATCACGTTATAACACAGCAATATATGACACAAAAATATACAACAGAGATGTATGACTATAATATATAGCAATATATGACACAGTAACATATGACACGACAATACATGGTAAAAATGTATCATACAGAAACATTTGATACAGCAACCATCATCAAGTAGCTTGTCCCTTTCAGAATTTGTCTTCATGACAGCAGTCCTGAAAAACTCTCTATTCAGTGCAAGTTGACCAGCATCAGCAGAAATCATTCTCAGATCGTCAATGACATCTTGTACCCACGTCTACTCTCTCAGCGAGATCGTTCTTTTGGCCATGTTTATCATTCTAATTGTGATACATGCAGCCTTTGCCAAGAATGCAATTTTACATCACAACGTTCAGTACCAATTGGAGCTCTAGTGCTTATCCTTCGGTGAAGTGTCCAATTTCAATCAGCGTATACTGGGTTCGCTCTCTGTTAGCCTTTTGCTGTCCCCAGCCAAACCCACAAGGCAGCAGGCTGCTGTTTTCTTTTAGAGCAGCGACCCTTAGACGACCTGCCCTCCCGGGTTGATGAGCTGCATCTTCCCAGCTAACCCATCTTTTTATGGACAACTGGATTTGCTTTCCGTCCAGTTTTTTGTACGGTTTGCTCCACTAGCCTTTGATTGTCCCCAATCAAACTACCAGGCAGCAGTAGTTTCGTGCGAACGGAAACACACAATGGCTTCAACCTCTGCTGGGCTTTCCAGTTTTCTACACGTTTGGGTGGTCCTTTCGCGTCACTGACGTCATTGCACTCCGGGCAGACCAATAGATGCTCAGTCTCCCCAACAGATATCGAAGAGTATGCATACTGATGGTTCCTGTGGCTCGCTGATTAAACACACCTCTCACTCTGCCTCTCAGGCATCCAGTTCGACTTGTACAATGGGTAACTCCAAACTGCCTAAATCGCTTGATCAATTCAACATCGATTTTAGTGTCCTCATCCAACAGACAGTCATGAAGAGACCGAAGAATATCCCCTTATCCATCATTAGTGTTCTTGTGTAGTGGATGTCTCTTATCCGCAGTAACCGCATATATGCCTTGGTTTGGGCGATTGCATAACGGGAGCGTAGTGACAGAAGGCCAAGCATATATCTCATCTTCACAATGGGGTATCTCTAGTGCAGCCCAGGACAATACGCATACCTTCATTCTGAACCCGTTCGAGTCGTTCACAATGTGATCTTGATATCATAAGAATGCTGAGTCCGTAATCTACCACGGACATAACCAGTCGATCGAACAAAAGGACAAGTAGTCTCTGCTCAAAGTGTGCGGCTACCATAACTTTGAGAGCCGCAAGACCACGCTTGCAACGTTGCAATCTGTAAAATTTAACAACAATTCCTTTTCTTAAACAGGATATAATGTGAAATAATCATAAACATGCCCAACTTATTGAGCACAGTGATGTACATATATATGCTGTTTTCTCGTGCTGTCATATATATGAGTCCTCTAGCCATATTTTATTTGCAATAATAAACATTTGCTACAGTTCGATAATCTCAGTTCTGCTTAATCTGTGGTTTCAGATCAACAGTCAAAGTAGGATTTTATACCTGATCACAATGGCTCTCTGCTATATGGTACCGAGACATGGAGAACAACTAAGGGGAACACCAAAAAGTCTGTAGTGTGAACAGATCTCATACCTTTGGTAACTTTGAATAAACTACTACCTAATTGCATATCTGCTCTCCTTCGATCCCTACCAGCTTAGCCAGACTAAAGTGCAGCAGTCTGTTTCCATGGCTACCATGAGGATGTGGAGTAGGATCTTGGTCAGTGCCAGCTCACTGACCCTGGCTCATCATCATCTCTTTATTTATTGCATGTGGTCAAAGTCTAAGAACTAAGATACTGACTACAGGATCTAAGCACAACAGCTGTGACTACATCTCTAAAGTATAAATGTATAATTATAACAAAATTGAAGTGACGAAAATCATTTTCCAAAATTTAAAAAAGACAATTGCTTTAGAAATATCACAAAGTCATACTAGAGCTGTCCATAATATCCATAACACAAAGTGAACCTATCACAACTTAGAGCCTACTGCTGGCTCAGAACGAGATGTTCTTAACTCTTTCCAAGCAGAGTTATTTCCTCAATTTTTAAGCAGTTAATTCAAGGGAAGTTAAAAAACCCCAAAACCCAATCCCAGCTACTGTACAATAAATAAACATATATATAAATATATATATATATATATATATAATATATATATATATATATATATATATATATATATACATATTATATACTAATTGATTAAAGAAAACTGGACAACCCAATAGAATAACAAGGTTGAAAATGAGTATAAGTAAAACAGTAGAAGTAAAACTAGAAAGACTTCTTATAAGGAAGCAACTCTATGGCGCAGTGTGCGGCTAATAGCGTGCAACAGACTTCCACCGTGGCGCAGTGTGCGGCTTAAAGCATGGAAAGAGTTAAGGAACTGGACACCTGTGATGATATATTGGTTGCTGGTATGTGGAAAAGTTCATAGTTAATAATTAGCTGAGGTCTAGAACAACTTACTTGTGCTTCTTGTGTGTACGTTTGAGCATTTTCTTTTTTAGGAACTTCTGGGCGGCCTGGTTTTGAATTTTTGACTATGTACTCTCCCATGTTGTCATGAAGCCATATAGATGCAAGTCTAAAAGATGACTTATAAGGTAATGTATCCACAGTGCACTTGTGCTGGTTTTTTCAAAAGAGGGTTCAAATCATCATCTGAAAGAAAAAAATGTAGTTATGTTTCTCTGATGTCTAGTGTATAAAAACAATCTCAGTCTCGTTGTTTGCTTTGCTTGATTAAAGGCCTGTTGGTTTACACATCGCTGTTTATTTTTTTTGGGTACTTTGTAAAACTATATTACTTCCTTTTTACATGTTTCATCCGTACCTAATGTTCAGCTTGGGCTTGTGTATTGCTGAGGCCCGCAAGAGGAGCAAAGAATAGTAGCACTGCGATATACAAAGCGTGTCGTAAGAGGTGTCTAAGGTAGGGGCCTAGGGAATCTACCCTAATAAATAAAAAGTGTCACAGAAATTGGATGTGCTGGCGTACTTGTAGTTGCATAACTGGTATAGGTGTATAATCGCTCTTAGACTCAGATCACATACAAATCACAAAAGTGCTTTAGCAAGGTCGATATGGATTGTTCAAGGAGAAGAAGTGTAACTCTTGTCTTGCAAAGCAAACAGTACCCAATGAACAAATAAGACAGACAAAGGATTGAACAATATAAAGTGATGATAATACTTGTCCAAACAGTCCCACACAGGAATTAGAAATGAACCTGGATATTCTTTCAAACAGTATTATTCAACTTGTGGTATTAATAAGCTTGAGGGATGAGAATCCATCATGACTATTACAGAAAATATATTTTTACTATTTGTTGAAGTAGATTTTGAGTATTATTTTCTTTGGTGGCGAGTATGACCGTTTCAACAATAAGTCTAAATTAATTTAGATACATCAGAGGTTTGGTCATTACAAAATAGGGGGCTGTCAGACCTGAAAAATCTTTGCTTTGCGTTAAAGATCACCCAGCACTGCAAAGAATGTTTAATCAGGAATGTCAAACAGTTAGTTGATGTTAAGTTTATTTGATTTCATTTTGTATTTTTGAAGAAAAAAGAAATTCACGACTGAATTAAGGGATAAATGTACAATAATATTGTATTTAATTACTTTCATGCAATACTGAGGTCTCCGCAGTACCACCATTCTCATGGTGATGACCCAATCATTAGCAAGTGAGCAAGGGTAACTATAAGCATGTATACCCTTTGAATCTGTTGAAAGAGATTTGAGCACTTTTGGGTCTGCCTGGATTGCAGTCACATAAGTCCTCTTAACTAAGTTCAAGGCAACATCTTCAAATTATGCTTATCTAGTAACTGATCATACAAATAAATCAGGGCACAAAAATTAGAACAAATATTTTTGGAAGTAAGTAAGAAGAGTCCTTCGTATATCTTGGACAGAGAAGAAAACACATAGATCTATCCAAAAAGAACTAAAAATCAAAGAAAACTGGCTGATGCTACAAATAAGAAAGAGAAAATTGAGAAAGAAAAAAAGGCATGAAGGGCTGGAGAAGATCATCATGGAAGGAGGCATACCGGTAAAGAGAAGAGGAAGACCATGGAAAAGATGGATTCAGGATGTAACTGATGGTTTGAACATGACGGCTGCGGAGGCGGGACATCTGGTCTATGAGAGAGAGAAATTCTGAAGGACTGTTGAGGTGGCAAAGTTCTGCTCAGGACAAGCTATTTGATGATATACTTGTGTGTGTGTTTTTATATATATATATATATATATTGTGTGTGTGTGTGTGTGTGTGTGTATATCAGGCCTGCCCACAAAGAAACCTTATCAAAAGAATAATCAGACAATCAATGTTCTTCGGGCATATAATGTGAAGAGGAGATTTAGAACATTTGGTGACAATGGGTAAGGTTCAGGGAAGGAAAGATCACGGAAGACAGAGGGAGAAGATGTTGGATGGTCTGACATTGTGGTTCGACAAAAGATCTATGTCAGAACGGATTAACTGCACTAAGGAGAGAGAGTTATGGAGAGGCAGGCAGGCTCTGCACTTGATTGATATAGTAGAATACTTGAAAAAAAACATTTTTCCACAGACACCTGTCTGTCCACGAGAGTGGACTTTGAAATAATTTTATTCATTGTCAAATTAGATCTAAATTTTACATTAACAATGCAGTTGCGGTTGGAAAAAATTCCAAATGAACTGGGGATTTCGAACCTGGGACTACGAATCATGTGAACTAACTACTATGCTATCATGGCTCTCAAGTAAAGCTATATGAAAAATGAAAATCGTGGCATATCCTTTACAGGACATAGCCATGAACCACAGTAAATGAGTCATTGATTTTCTAGGTACCACCTATACCTTCAGTAGTTTGCCATTGCTTTCTGAACGGATATACGAACAGCAAAATATTCAAACACAAAGTAAGGTAGTTCTACAAGAAAGAGACGAAGCACCTATGAGTCTGTACAGATTCCAATGACATCGGTTTTAACTAACCAACTCAACATTATAAACAGAATTCAATTAATTAATCTATTATACTATTAGAAAACCTTACAATAAAACTCCCTAGAAAAGCGTAGACATAAAAAAGACAGAGATTGTAGGCTGCTACATAACACTTGAAGAAATCAATTTATCCGAACAGCTAGATGGAAGTCATCGATAGCAAAATAACAGCAATTCCCCCTTGCACAAAAAGTTAAACACAAAACCGACGAGACATAACAAAAAATGAGGTCAAATCTAAGGCACACAGCAGATGTTCGATGCAAAATCAATGTTTCACAGTAACAGACGGGAAAATAAACCATGTTGTCACATAAAGAATACCAAAGACAAGAATCTCATAAGAACGATTTTCTGGCCAACACTATGTTTCCAGTGTCAAACGTGGCCAATAATAGCAGTTAATGAGTGGAAAATCATAACAATGGAGATGAGGTGTCTTAGAAGAGCTGCAGGTGTGACAATAAGAGAAAAATTAGAAATGAAGAAATCAGAAGACTGGATGTGAAACCAGTTATACAATTCATAAAAGAACAACAGATTAAATGGTTTGGACACCTGACAAGAATGCCCTGCTATCGCCTACCACAGAGAGCCACACAGAAAATATACAAAGCAAGAGGAAGACCCCACAAAAGATGGAGCAACTGCATCAAGAACAGCCTTATAAAAATGAATATCAGCTTACAAAGTGCCATAAAACAAGCACACACAAGATCACTAAGTTTTCCCCCAACACTTCTATAAAGAAGTAAATGGTGGAAGAGAAGTAGACTATTAATCTATTATTATCAACACACAGATGTAACTTAAAAAATAGACAGCACTATAATTACCTTCTACAGTGTCCTGCTCTAGATGTCGAGTGGATTAGATGATGTAAAGTAAATTTTAAAAGCTGTCATTATATTTAAAGAGAGCACTTCGTTGAATAGCACAAGCAATTTCACTGAACAAAGTATTTTGCTGATTATTTCATTCAGGATACAGAATGTTTCACAGATGAAAGATTAGAACTAACCCAAATTTTTTTAATGGTTACAAGGATGTTCTTTGGTCTCTTGATGACCTGTCAGATGAGGACACTAAAATCCCTACACATGGCTACTCACCGAAGTGCAATGATGATTATCCTAACAATCAATCGATCAATCAAACTACTATTTGTGATTTTTTCTTGTTTTTGTGATCTAAGCCATTTGAGCATAAGTATATTGTTCTCTGTTTTACATCAAAGCTGCAAATGCCTGCTCATATATGCATCATTATGTTGTGAGGGAAAAAAAAGCTTAATGAACTTCTTATAGTTCAAACAGAAGTAATAGATCTGTGTATTTTATCTTGGGTTTTATAGTATTTACTTCTTGGACTTAGGGAATAGTTTGTCCTATATTTAGCTTGAATGAACATGGGTTATTGATTTAGAGAATGATAAGCACACAGAAGACTTCCTATCTCCACACTTGAATACTATATTTGTAGGCCATGTATTTCACAAGTCAATTTTCATTGTCAAGAATATCCATGAGGGATTCAATAGCTGATTAATGTATGCCTAGTTCGCCCGAGTGGTTACCGGGGTCCAAATTTGGGGTGTATAGAATAGAACCACTGTTACCTGCCACGCATGTCGTAGAAGCGACTAAGGAGGTTTGGCTGAAATCGGATGCACATGTCCTAAACATGTAGAAGTCTATGTGTTTAGGGGCCTACCAAACCAATGTGCAACGTGTACACGTTCTGGCAAAGATCAAACATATCACAGAGAGTTATTAAATTGGTTGTAAAGAACGAACGCAAAGAAGAAGAAGAAGAGTATGCCTAGTTGATCTTTGTATGTAGCAAAATGCTTAAATATAGAAGCCATGAATAAAACATTCCAAAATATAAGCTAACAGTATGTAAAATTTAAATCATTGTAGAATCATAATAAACCTAAAATAGAGAAAATTGATACAGTAGGAAAATGTGATATACAGGGTAAATGACATCTACTAGTTCCAGATTAAATCAATCAAGTGCCATGCCTGCTGGCGTAGACGATCATGTCTCTCCACAGCTCTCTCTGCTTGGTGCATGTAATCAGTTCTGAAGTCGATCTTGTGTCGAACCATGATGTCAGGCCATCCAACATCTTCTCCCTCTGTCTTCCACAATCCTTCCCTAAATTTGACCTGTTGTCACCAAATGTTCTAATTCTTCTCTTCGCATCATATGCCCGAAGAACCTTGATTGCTGGATTCTTATTCTTTTGATAAGGTTTCTTCGTGTGCAGGCCTGATTTAAAACTTCCTCGTTTGCTTTCTTCGCTGTCCATGGAATTTTCAGCCTTCTTCTGTAAAACCACATCTCTGTGGCTTCCAATGATCGTATTGATTGTTTGTTCATTGTCCATGACTATCATAGTAATAGAGTTTATTACTCTTGATTATCATAGTAAAGTTTGCATATACTACGCACATTACATTTTCATATTACAGCGCTAAAAAGCTTTCTAAGTTATCAATTCCTGTTAAGTAATTCTTCTCATGTTCTTTTACTATAGTACTCTACTTTACTGCCTTCAAATTATTTTGACTGGATGTTTTAAGATTAGCCATTTTGATCTTGTACCTCAAATGTTATACTTTTTCTAATTTAGCCCCCTAAAAATATATGTGTGTATGGGCCATATGATTGTTGGATTTAAATGCAGTGTGGTTAAGGAATATGGTTGAAATACACATCCTGATATCACAATGGTAGGAATATATCTAACGATTTTTCCACTTTTTACCAACTTTAAATGGTTTAGAATAAATAGAAATAGTCAGGCCAACATTCCTATTCTACTCAGCACCAATCATACAGATAATTAATTAGTACCCTTACTGTTTACAGTGGGGGTCTCTGTGGCTAAGTGGTTAAGCCCTTGCCTTGTGAGTCGAAGGTTCAAATCCAGACCACGCAGTCAATTTCACGAGTGCATTTTTTAAAACCTCTTTTAAAAACTGTGTCCCACTTTCTGCTGGAAAACCAGATTGGAACTTTAGCCCCAACAAACCCCTAAACTAGTGTGTGTGCATATATAATACTACCACTACTGTCACTGACCACCACTACTACTACTGCTACTACTACTAAACCTTCTTATTCACAGTGAAATGTTGGGCTGCAACAGTCTCACAAACAAAAAATATTATTTCTATTATGCTACAACAAATCAGCCAAAAATGTTATACTCTGCAAATTTCTTAGGATCCATTTTTCTTCTGCATTCTCACTAGAGTGGGATTTCGGATTCTCTAATAAATGCAGCTGTCTGCCTCAGATTATCAGCCACGCCATACAGTTTGTCTTGGACACCAGTGTAAATGGGCCACCTCTTTCGTCTCAAGTCTGCATACTGGGGGCAGTTCTGTAGGATATAATTCCTATGATTTCTGCTTCCTGTTTGTGCCGGCTTCTTCCACAGTAAGTTTTGGCCACCCCGTGATGGTAGGCCTGACATTCTTACTGCGTGGCTATATCTCCGAGGCAGATTGGCGACCATAGAATCCGTTATCTCATTCATCATTGTGAGGGGTCGTTGCACCATGTTATGCGCTTTATGGCCTGGTGCATCCGTTTTCTGCAAGCATTTGTTTCGGGTTAGCATTCCCTAGCGGATACGTGCATTCGATTTCAGCCAAACCTCCTTAGTCGCCTCTACGACATGCGTGGCAGGTAACAGTGGTTCTATTCTTACACCCCAAATTTGGGCCCCAGTAACCACTCGGGCGAGGATCCATTCACAGAATTGTAATTATTTATTAGTAGCAGTTGTAGTTCTGTATCAGTGTAAATATTTTAGTGGTGAACTTTAATACTTGTTTACTCTCAATGAGTATGCTCAGGAAGAATGAAACAGGATGGGCTTGGAGACAATGGATGGAGTCGCTGGCGAGGTCTAAGCTGACAAAAATCAGTTTTATTTTTGTGCCAGGGCATGCAGGTGTATGGGGAAATGAACGTGCCGATAGGCTTACAGGTATGGCTGCTGTGCAAAGCGGGTGAGCAATGGACCAGGCTGACATTCTAAATTCCCTAAGGGATAGAGGACATGTACATGATTAACGTGATAGTGGTGAATCTACAACACCAATCAGACTGCTAGAATTCCAAGTCAAGTAGGATGTAGCTAGACAAGAACACTATGCTGGTAGCCAAAGAAGAATAGTAAACCAACACAGAACTGGGGTCGTTAGTCACCACATGCTGAGAGACATACTGAGGGGAGATCGGAGCACTTATGGACTTAACTGGTTCGATGTGCAGTAATGATGAACCGATGACTAAACTCAACTAAACTTGTTTAATACCTGAGAAAACAGCAGCTATGATTAGAAATCACAAACAGACAGCACTTTTTTGTTTTGTAATTTATAAAAAAAAGTTAACAAATCCAAATCAAGCATGATCATTCTGTAAACTAATGAAGAGAGACATCATGAATTAAATACACAGCACAAATCTTCTTCCAACGTTTTCAGACATCGATTTGTATACTTTAAAGTAGTTAGTGGTCAACCGAGTCCATGTACATCTCCGTATAGCTTGTCTTGGACTGATATGGGATTGGCCATGTATTTTCTCTCTGTTCCATGTCGTTGGACATTCTGCAGTATGTGTGTCTCTGTGATCTTGCTGGTGCACATGTACATATGTTAGATGGGCCTATTTTATACTTGCACAGCACAAATAAAAACGGGAGCTTTTCAGACTGATGATTTGCATATGTGCATCTATCATTTACACACTTATTACACACGGTACACATCAAACAGTAAGGATATGAAAAAAAATGTACTGAGACATACTGAGGGGGAGATCGGAGCACTTATGGACTTAACTGGTTCGATGTGCAGTAATGATGATCCAATGACTAAACTAAACTAAACTTGTTTAATACCTGAGAAAACAGCATCTATGATTAGAAATCACAAACAGACAGCACTTTTTTGTTTTGTAATTTATAAAAAAAAGTTAACAAATCCAAATCAAGCATGATCATTCTGTAAACTAATGAAGAGAGACATCATGAATTAAATACACAGCACAAATAAAACGGGAGCTTTTCAGACTGATGATCTGCATATGTGCATCTATCATTTACACACTTATTACACATGGTACACATCAAACAGTAAGGATATGAAAAAAAATGTAACATAACTTAAGAACAGCCACTTGAAAAAAAGGACATTTTCAACAGCTTAGAACAGGGATTTACCCTGACCTGTATAACAGATACAATGATAACTTGAGGTTAAGTTATGAACCTGAATGAGTCAAAACAGGAGAGTATCTGCATATCTTAGATAGCAGATCCTTCCTTTCCTTCACTTGAAATATGTTCTATATATTCCATGTTGTCTCTTATATAAACTTTGCTGTTTTAGATAACAGATAAAATAGTGTGAAAAGTCTGCTCATAGAAATATCTATTCAATTTACTGGACACAACAACAACTGAAAATGGTAAGAAAAGCCTTCCAGATCATCATCACTAGTTCAGTAACATTGGTGGTCATTGGATCACCAATATTTAAGAGTGCTGGACTATCAGTTGTAATTTTTGCCAATTTTGTTCAAGGGCATGTGATTCTGTGAAAGACCATTTCCATTACCTGTTACTATCTTTCCCTCTTTTCTTCTGTTTACCTCTCTGTCAAGTCTCAGACCCAATCCCTTGCAAGATGTGCTTTATTAGGCGAGATCTTGATATATGATTATATCATCTCAGTTTGTTTACTTATAACCCTTTCACTCTGTATTTGGGAGTAACAAGAAGAGACCGGTTGAGAAATGAAGACATTAGGAAAAATTGGGTACAACATCAGTACTAAACTTCATCAATAAACAACAAATTAAGTGGTTCAGCCACGTAAACAGATTACCACCAGACAGTGCACCTCAAAGAGCGATGTTACTACGATACAATGGATAACAAGCAAAAGGCTAGCCACGCAAAAGATGGACCTCAGAGATAACAGAGACACTATTTATGAAGCGCACACAAAAGCCCGTTCTAGAAATCTTTTCTTATCCTGACGCTGTGAGGCAAAACAGGATTGAGAGAAAAACCAACTCCGTACTTTTATTTTAATATCTGGACGCAGTTAATTGCAATGTATACTGAACTAGCCAGTACTTTTGTTTTCCGTCATATTAAAATATGCAGCAAGCCAGTATATCGGTCTAAAGGAGTGAATGGGTTAATGCAGTTAGGAGGTCTTCGTTGGTTCGCCTGACATCTAAAAGTGTGTCAAATCTGATAATTAGCGGCTTGTTCTAGGTAGAAAAGTATTCAAAATTCATAGCACTTATTCTTTGCTAAATATCTGCAGTTAGAGTACTATGTCTTGCTCACTTATAATTATATAGAGTTGACAGATGCAAGAATTAACAAGAGATTTGAAGTTAAGTGTGATCCTTTTGTCTATCTATATTAGCCATAGTTATTTCTTAACAAATAAAATAATTGCTGTTTTGTAATACTGTATATATTAGAAAAACATGCCAGTTAATAGAATACATGTAATTTACTTGCTATAATATAGTAATCTATGTCAAAAATAATTAGCATCAATGACATAAATTGCAGTAGGTTAATATAAGAGCAACAGTTTGATAAGGATATCTCTGTTCGATTTAAGAAAACATTAGGAAGACCAGATAATACAGGGTGTTCAAGATAATTGCAGCCCCATTGACAATTTGAAACTGCCAGGTACAATTGAGTTGTGTTTATTTACTATTTAAACCGTTCTGACTAGCTTGTCCTACGTCACATTTGTTCATCGCCCTTCCCCGCACTACAATTACACACCGTCACACAACCTTGACCTATCCTACGTCATAACTGAACCTTCTCATTTCCATACATATATGCCAGATTAGCTCCATGCACGGGCTGCTTTTAAGTTGAACACCCTGTAGCATAGAAGCGAGACCTGTTCTGGAGTCTGCATGAACAGGAGAAACAGTGAAAGACCAAAAACTTACAGGAGAAGGAAGCTGGAGATGAAATTAAGGTTACCTAAAAAACATGCAAGACCTGGATAACAAAAAACTGTCAAATAATAGTACTGTACACAAAAGAATGGTTGATGTGCTTCATAAGGAGTTAAAAGCATTATTATTATTAAGTAGATCATAAATTTCTTCCACAAACATGTCTATTGAGCATTTCAGCAATTCAGATTCTTTTTTTCCCATCCATCTTGCACTAACCACCCTAAATTTTTAATTTGTGTCTATCTCTGAATATTGTGATCTTTCCAATTGTCACAAGGTTTTCTAGGCTTTTTATTTTAAGTGTATATTTATCAAATTTTGCTTGCCTCCTATTTATTTTAGCAGTGCTTGATACTTTTTGCTGTTAAAGTCAAATTTCATTTATAAAATTGTTTTTTTCAAATTAATTAATTTCATTTATGTATCTATGGTATGTATAACATCTTCCTCAAAAATAAATTCTGTTGAAGCAATTAATTTTTATGTTGTTTGATTCACTGTCCTATTCATTGTCCTATTCAATGTACATCAATTCAGCAATATTGGTTCTATCTAAAATGTGTACTGGTTGTTACAACTGGAGGTATGACAAACTCTGTGAAGGGTAGGGTAGGAGAGGGGATTTAATACACATGAGAAGGTAGTTTATGAGAAAGTGTGGCTACAGTGCCACATTGTATATATATGTGCTGGTATCTAAACGAAAGCCTGTAAAGAATGCACAGTGTTAGAGTTCTCTGTAAACAGATTGCATAGCAAGAATACACAAACTATTTATGTACAGCATTTCTGACTGAGTGCCAAAGGCAATCAAGGTATTAAGCTCGGAGTGATGAGACAGAGAAAGATAAATGCTGGCAAGAATCAATAAAATGTATTTGGATATATTTTTCCAAATAAATTAACAGTATTACAAATACACCATTTAGATAGCCTTAAAAATACAATGCAATGATACCTCAGTCAAGCCTGCATGTAAATTATGGGAAAAAGTCAATAAATCTAACAATAAATTGTTACTAATACCAAGAACAACTAGTTCAAATTTACATGATAGTCATTAAAACTGATATGCCAATTCACCTATTCAAAATTAATAGATGACTTAAGCAGATGACTTAAGCGAATGCCTGCCTGTGTTGTAGGACTTGCAAGGGGAGTAAAGAATAATAACACTGCCACCCACAAGACATGTTGTAAAAGGCACGGCTCAGCGTAGGGCTGATTAATCTATCTTGTAGAACATTATAGCCACAAAATCCAACTACCAATGAACAAGTAAAAAAAATAATACTGTGCCAACTAAGAGAAACTCTTCTAGAAGAGGTATGATGCAAGCAGTGACAACAGCAAGAAACCTGTACTGCAGATTAACTTCCTATCATCTAGCAAAGCTCCAGAATAGGCACTTGGAATGTTAGAAGTATTATGAATTGGGAAAAACATCACAAGTTACAAGAGAGATGAAATACCATGGGATCGACATCTTGGGATTATGCAAAACTAGGTGTAATGGTTCAGGCAAACAAAATGGGAGAAACAATGCTGTTCTCAGGTCATTTTGAAAAATCCCTAAATAAGTAAGAAAGCACTAATAAAGTGGGAAGCAGTGAGTCCTAGGATAATTGCAACAACATTCAGAACCAACAAAAAATAAAGAATTCTTGAACAGGCCCCAATGATAAAGAGGAAATAGTTAAAGAGGAATTTTACATAAACTTCAAAATACTATAGGCAATCAGAAAAAAACAACATCAAAATTCTGGTGGGTGACCTAAATGTCAAGATAGGAACGGTCAACACAGGCTATGAAAAAATCATGGGTAACAACGACTAGGGATAATGAACAAGAACAGAGAACTATTCACAAACTTCTACGCAGCAAACCAATTCGTCATAGGTGGAAGTATCTTTCCCCATAACGTAATGTGGATATCACCAGACCACAGAATAGAAAACCAAATTGATCACATATGTATCAACTAGAAATTAATATGTTCTCTATAAGATGAGTGTTTATAAGTGCAGACATAGATTCTGATCATTTCTGCTGATAAGTAAAATTAAGCTAAAGCTCAGAGATACATAACATCTCATAAACATAGACACCAATACAATGTAGGATGCCCCAGAATTCCAGAAACAAAGGAACAATTTATGGTCATAGCTACAATACAAAGGAAGGCCAAGAACTGATAACTGAGAGAAGAATGATGTGCATTTGTTGCTGCCCTAAGCGTTAGGAACATGCTAGAGAGAGGTAACTACCGCCAGAAATGGGATTCACTGGACACTGACAGAGCAGCTGGACAATCTGAACTTCGCTGATGATATAGTCCTCCTGTCCCATGCATGTAACCAGATGAAGGATAAACTAAACACACCTGATCGAATGTCAGAACCAATAGGGCTAAACATTCATAAGGTAAAAATATAATGAGAATTAACTCTTAGAATACGAAACGCCACCTGACAGACCATTAAGTTAGTTCCTGTTTTACGACAAGCCACTTCACGGACCATATGGTTCTAACCAGTTGTTAATATATCGTAGAGGACTTTAATGCTTTAAGTGTATTTTTAAATTCAAATACAGCAAGTGTATTTAATACTTGTAAGAGTTAATAAAGCAAACGACAATCTGAGTTCCTGGTGTGAAACCACACTTCAAGAGTTAGAATCATACAAATGTTTATGTAGCTACATAGACAAAAGAGGGAGAAACAGATAGAGATGTCAGAATACGAATACAGAAGGCATGAAGAGCTTTCATTGCATTAAGAAATCTATGGAAGTCTAAAGTAATCAAATCTAGAACCAAAATTAGAATATTCAACTTCAATGTTAAAGCAGTTTTGCTGTATGGATTAGAAATTTATAGAATGACTAAATAATAACCCATAAAATCCAAACATTCATCAACTGGTGTCTGCGCAGAATAGAGGGACTGAGATAATATGATAGGGTCACAAATGCGAACTTATGGAAAGAACAATACAGACCCTAGTGAACAAGGTGAAAAAAGGTGCTGGATAGGACACACCTTGAGAAAATCCTAGGGGAATATAACTTCTTCTTTTTCGAATGCTCCAAAGAGACAACTTGCTAACCCTCTGTGTGATCTGTATGTGATCTGAGCCTAAGAATCATTATACATTGTGGCAGTTATGCACCTACAAGTAGGCCAGCACATCTGATTTCTACGACACTTTTTATTTACTAGGTAGCTTCCCTAGGCCCCTACCTCAGTTGCCTCTTACGACCTGCCTTGTAGGTCCTGTGGTACTATGCTTTGCTTCTCTTGCGGGACCCAGCATCATACAGGTGGGGGATATAACAAGAAGAGTCCTTTCTGGAACCCACAAGGAAAGCGAAAGAGAGGGAAACCTAGAAATACATGAAGAAGAGATTTGGAGGCAGAGTTTAACAATATTCAGAAGAGTTGGAAGGAGTTACTGGAGATAACTAAAGATTGGAAAACTTGGAATGACTTGGTTGAGGTCAGAAGCCCCAATCAGGGTTAAAAAAAAATGCAAGAGAGAGAGAAGTGAATGCCCCAGTAAGACAAAAGTGAAACATCTCAGAGAACCATTGATGCCCATTCTTAAAAAATGGATACAAGTCTATACTGATGGATCTACATTCAAGCCCCCATCAAATCAGGCTATGGAGTCTAGATCCAGTATCAGACAGATCATCTGATGAGAGTTTGATGCATAAGGAAGTAGCTTTCAATCTTCTTAGACCCTTTCTTATGTTTCTATATCACAGCTTAAAACATAATTATACTAATTACTATTTACAGATTCAAAGTCTTTCCTTCAAACTCCATGACATCAAAAAAGCTATGAATCCCTGAGCAATTAAGTACACCAGGAAATGATAATAAAGATAAATTAGCTAAGAAAGGATCAAAATTAGAACAACCATTCATAGCAACAACACTGAACACTGTTTCAATAAATAAAGCAATAAAAGAAAAAAGTGTCAGCTGTGTACATATTTTCATGAAACTGTTGACAAACACGTCTTCTGGTTTCAAGAGTTGGGTGATGTTATAAAAGTCTTCTTACCCTAAGAGCCTAAACGTCGTTGCATGATTACTGAAGAAGACATATTGATAATATCATCAATATACAAAGAATGATATATACTTGCCATTTGTTTTGTGAAGACAGCAAACACTGAAACAGTCGTTTTACTTTTGAAACATTTTAAATTTATAAAATCCAGAAATGGAAGAGTACATACATTAATCTGTCACATTGATAAATCACCAATTGCTCGAAGTGAATGTATTTTCACACAATAAGAGACAATATATGGGTATACTTATATGCTGTCACATAGCTAACAATATTCACACTTAAACTGGGTAGTGTTGTAACTATAGTGTTTCCTGAGTTTCCAACTACAACTGAAGAAGTAAGTTTCGTAGTGCTAACCAAACACAGGATACCCACACTGCAAGTAACTATTGCAAGTAAATATCACACAAGAACTGTCCAATATAATTAGGATATGTAACTAACAGTAACTTCGGCGACACAGTAACTATACACAACTAGTACTACGTTTAAGTTGCTACCGGGAACTTAAACTATATAAAACTAGTAAGAACGCTAGAACAGTGGTGCTATCACAGGACTAGGATCCTACTTATCAAGTTAGTGATAGTAATGTTTGAATCAAGTAAAACAAAATATAATCGCAACGAATCACTCATATAACAGAGCAATGTTCAGGAGACCATGCAAATAGTCTGACTTGTCAATCCCGGATCTCAAGATATACTAATCTAAAGTCGCTAATTCAACTTGCTTGCATGCACATACACTGGCTAATTTCAGAGGAAGACGTATCCTACGTACCAGTAGTTGAAATTCTGTGCGTGTCGATTAAACTATAAAATGCACCGTTTAATATACCTGACTTGAGCTGCTATTAGAGTCGGAATGGCGTGGAGTTAACAAGGATATGAATTATAACATTTATGGAATATTGGGAAAGGTACATTTATTCATACATTTTAGGATTGTTAGTAAGAGCTTATAAGTGAAGTTTGGGGGCGGGAGTGTTGTATGGATAAAAGAGATTGTCTGGTGGGACTTTTTCCTTTTTTTGGCAGGTGACGATATATTAATTTTCGCCTTACTTGGGTCGGTCACATTACTGTTTTACAAAAGAATTAGACGCTTTGAAGTGGTATGACGTGCAGACAATGCGCCGATTTGGTACGTTACTGTTAGATGATACAGTGCGACTGGCATGTTGATATCGTGTATTAATTTACAAGCTGGTTAAAAAGAAAAGAAAAAGCATTTTGATTTAAAAACTGGGCAAATCTGAATTGGCAGATAATGACATGCTAGTTTTATTTACTTCCAATATTATTGTACTAAATGTAACGATCGAGATCTAAGGAGTGTTCAGAAAATACGCTCGTGTGGTGCCGGGGCCCGCAAGGGAACCAAAGAATAGTACCACTGCAACGTACAAGGCGACTGATGTAGGACCTAGGGAAGCTACCCTAGTAAATAAAAAAGCATCGTAGAAATCTGATGCGCATAACTGGCACATCGTACAATCGCTCTTAGGCTCAGATCACACACAAATCACACAGAGTGGTTAACAAGTCGTGGATATGGAGCGTTCGAAGAAGATTCAGAATATATATTGACCATAAAACTCTCCCCCACAAAAACAGCAGCCACATAAGTGTACAGATATGAACTTTCCATCCAATCAAAAAGGGCTTAGAGAAGAATGTGTATTATCACATGATATGTGCTCTCTGTGCAATGAAAACATTTTTGAGATTAGTAAATAAGGTCGCTGCAATAGTAGTAGATTCTCTCTCTCTCCCCCGATCCAGAAGCACTTGAGCTGAAAGCTCTTCGGCTCGGTGTCATGGACATCGTAACCCTTCGGTTCGGTGCCACGAACACCGTAACTCTGGGGAACCTGTAACTTTTCTGTCAGTCCGCGGAGTTGAACCCGCACATACAGAGGACTAGTCACCAGTAGTCCAACGTGCTACGGGCACGCGGGCAATAGTAGTAGATCAGAGCCAACTATAAACTACTGGGCCTTCGGGCTCAGGTAAGAATTGTGGAAATCAGACCCCAACTACACCACGTGACCTCGCATTCCAGTATTGGTATATAGACGATATCATTAAAATCAACAAAAAGCTAAAGAAGTCTATTATCACATGAATTGCTTCTCAATATCAATATTAAAATATTTTCGAGTTAGTAAATAAGCCTGATGTAGTAGATTGAGTAAAGATTGGCTGAAAAAGCGTGCAGTGTTCTGGTCAGAACACCGTAAATTACCGTATCCTTTTCTTATCAGGTCCGGGAGTTGAACCCGACCAGGTTGTACTGTCCACGTGCTAGGCACGCGGCTGTAGTAGATGGACATAATATAAATAACTTGAGGCATGCGGACAACGACAATGTCTTGATATCGAGAAATAAAATATAGCTACATGAACTACTTTCTATGGTGGTTACAGAAAGTAACAACAAAAACCTACGTATGAATAGCAAGAAGCGGTTGCGAGTCCCACTCGCTGACCAGATTGAGAGATGGGTGTCAATATTGGCTCGGCTGTAAAGAACGACATACCAAATATGCACAGAGACTGATTAATCGACATCGAAATGGCGTGTTAGACCGCTGGACGCTGATGGATTTGTTAAGGCGGAGATCGGAGCACCTATGGACATGTCCGGAGTGCTATGAAGATAGCCCTCTGATAACTGAATTGATAACTGAAGACAGAAGTTATGATCATCTCAAAGTGCACTTCCCTGAGATCTTCCTGTGTAAGATACAGATGGGAGCACATATGGTTACTGACTGAAGTACAATGATGATGATTCTATCAATCTCAAATAGGTAGACTCCGTTAAAAAGGCACCATTAAAATAAATGTGACGAAGCTAAGACAAGTTCATCAATTTTAAATACATCGGGACCCTGATAACATAAAATGATAATAGTCGTCCATCGCAAACGATGATGACAACAGACACAGAAGTGTACTGTTGCACCTCTCTGGTGTGTGTGGAGGTGACTGTAGAGTCCAATACTAGAACACAACCCACTACCACATGTGAGGCATACATGATCAAGGTTAGACATGTAGGTGTTGTTTGTTCTGTTTTTTTGCGCAGCTTGTTTTTTCTGTGCCTCAACGGCATGACAATTCTCAGCTATGCGAGTTCCTCTTGTGTTGCTGTAGCGCCACATTTGACGATCTTGCGTCAGGGATTCCCATCACTTGGTGTCTATATCGAAGCATTTCAGAGACACGTTAAGAGTGTCTTTAAATCGTTTTTTCTGTCCACCAGCCCTTCAAGCTCGCCATACATAAACTGTTTTGGGATGAGTTTATCAGGCATCCGAGCAACGTGACAAGCCTATCTTACTTAAGCCTTCTGTACAGGGTGTTGACGCTTGGGATCTTTGCTCTTATAAGGACTTTGGTATCTGGAATTTTGTCCGGCCAGTTTATTTTCAGTAGTCCGATGATAGACAGCATATGATAGACACATGTGAACAAAGAGTAGATTAGACAAGGCAAAAAAACCCAAAAACATTCCGGAAATTAAAAACAAACATTTTATGAAGCAAGTGTCAATTGAAGTCAAAAACAAAAATAATGACAACTGATAAAACAAGCTTGACAAAGAATACTTTTATCAACAGATAGAAAATAAAAAAATGTTACGATTTGAATATTTCAGTTCCTGCTTACAAGAAATGGAAATGGGATAAAGTATAAAAACGGTTTAGAATGTAACTGATAGGAAAACAAAGATCAGAATACTAAAAGCATGCATATTTCCAGTAGCAACGTATGGGTGTGAAGCATAGACATTTAACAACGCAGTGGGCCCGTCTGCCCAGCGTGTTCGTAGCGCGTTGGATTATGGGTGACTATCCCTCAGTGTGTGGGGGTTCAATTCCGCGGGATGGCAGAAAAAGCCACAGATTCCCCAGATTCACGGTGTTCGTGGCACCGAGCCGAAGGGTTACGATGTCCATGGTACCGAGCCGAAGAGCTGAAAAGCTCAAGTGCTTCTGGATCGGGGAAAAACAAAAACAAAACCAACGCAGTGGAAAAACATATAAGTGCTTTTGAATATAACTGTGTGTTATACAACTGTTTTTCGTATACCATGGACAGAGAATAGAACAAATAGATATACCCAGAAAGAACTTCCAATCAAAAAAACAAAGTGGTTGTTGCTACAAATAATAATAATTCCTCTCGTACCGTTATACGTTACATAGGGCCTGCAAGTAATTTCTCCATACCGCTCTATCCTGGGCAACTCGCTCAATCTCCTCCATGGAACTGAGACCGATATTTCCTGTCTCTCTCAGCAAAGTTCATTTCAGGGTCTCCTTAGGTTGACCTCTCTTTCTTGAACCCTTTGCATCCCACTTCAATGTCTGCTTTGATATTGGTTGCTACAAATAAGAATGTGACAATATGCTGCTGTATTTGTTTAGGCTGAGGTCGGAGCACTCATAGACATGTCCGAAGTGCTATGATGATAGTCCTCATATAACTGAAGAATGAGAAAATTGAAGTATTTTGGACATATAAAAAGAAAGGCACGAAGGGTTGGAGAAGACCATTATGGAAAAAGGCACACCAGCAGTGGCGGCTCGTCATTAAGGGCCGGTGGGGCCGGGTCCCACAAAAAATAATGTATAACGTGTATTTATTATTTTATAAATTAAAATATAGCAACCAAAAAGCATGATTTATCCGGAAATAAATGTCTGGCCCCACCAACAAAACTGAGCACGAGCCGCCACTGCACACCGGTAAAGAGAAAGACCACAGATAAAATATATTCAGGATGTAACTGATGATTTAAGCTTGTCGGCTGTATATCAGAGAGAGGAATTCCATAAAGACCGTTAGTGTAGCGAAGTTATGCTCAGAACAAGCTACTTGATGATCATGAAAGGCTGTTAGAATGGAATTCTTGGAGCGACCTGACATTATTGCTACTATTATAGGTGCCGTTCAGAACGTGAAATAATTTAACCAGTTCTCCACGATTCACTCTGAACACCGTGTTTTGTTTCATAGCAAAATAATTTATAACTGTAAAACTACAACACGTTTTCCCATCCGATGAAAGTTTAAAAATTTCGAACATAAAAAGTATTTACTCCCATATGCGGGTCATCATCAAGGTGTGTATCCTTTATAGGACGTTGCTCTCTTTGCAGCACATCTGAAATTCACTCTGTCTCTTGCCAGTTCACCCACTTCGTCGATGGTCATGTTCATGGTTTCTTTAATATCTTGTAGCCATCTTCTTCTTGATCTGCCTCTGCGTCATGGGATCCTGCCTTCTAGTATTGTTCTTCCAGGCCATCGTGACGCTTGATGTGACCAAAGTATGTAATTTTTCTGTATAGTATGTTGTTTATCAGCCAATTCTCTTTAACATTTAGCCCTTTCAGCGGTAAAAACAAACCATCATTACTGCCTGTAATATCGCTTTTTGGGCGGGGTAAGACAGGAGGGATATAAGCCTGTGAAACTTAATCACTGCATTGCTAATGTAGTCGCCGCAAAACAGTTCAGCCAGAGCCAACTATAAACTACTGGGCCTTCGGGCTCAGGTAAGAATTGTGGAAATCAGACCCCAACTACACCACGTGACCTCGCATTCCAGTATTGGTGTATATAGACGAATTCATTTTAAAATCAACACAAAATGCTAACTCGAAGTCATATTATGCAACAAGTTAAGTTTAATAAGAATCAATAATATAAATATTTCACAATAATAACCATAGATCACAGAATTGAGTAATTCAAACGCGCAGTCACAAACATCGTAAGATCCTTTCATCTAGGTCAGACCTGGCCAGTTGTCTGGCCCTGTGCTGAGCTGTGGTCAGGTCAGGATTTTTACTTTATGAACTCGACAGGAAAACTCCTTGGCCTTCCGGTCTCCGCATGGGAGCCGCGCTTTAATCCATTCGGCCAGACACTTAACTGCGGGTAAATTCATTAAAAACAAATAGTATTGTAATCATATATGTCAGGGGCGGCTCGTTATTAAGGGCAAGTGGGGCCTGGACCCACCAATAATCGAAAGGGGAAAACTTCCCGGAATAGACAAATAATAGTAAATACTCCAAAACCATGATTTTTCCGAAAATTTGTGTCTGCCTCACCAAGAAAAATGACTACGAGCCGCCACTGATATGTCTTCCACGATTTTTATATACCGTTTCTAAGAAACGTTTCGTAAACCGAAAGCGTGCTATCAAAAACAACAAGAAATTACTATAAATTTATCACGGTAACATTTTTACCCAGTAAGGTCAAGGTTGATTTTTTTTCTGTCGATAGCATAAAGAAAAAATCCTAGCCTGAACAGTTTCGGGGTGACTGCATTATCCCTTTCGGCTATTACACTCCTGGGACTCATGCCCCCCTGTCCCACATTGCCCTAAAAAGAGGGATTATACAGGCAGCAAAGACATGTATTTATCATTTTTTAACGTGTTAACAGATCCACAAACTAACCTACCAGATCATACCTACCAAACCGACCAAAAACTTTAAACAAACTAACCTACCAATTCATACCACCAAAAAAACCTAAGACGACAATAACTATATAGTAAAAGCAAAAATCATATGGTAAATACACTGCTTATAAAGCTTAAGTAATATTTATAAAGTGTAGATTCACTTACCGGAAACAGGAAATAAGCAAGCACACTGGAAGACGAGTGGTAAGTTGGTGCTGATGTGTGATATGCTGAGTCGCGCTCATCAGAGGTTGGAGTTGGGGGATGGGGGGGACGGGGATGTACTGTAGGAGAAGGAGAGTGGCTTCTATTAGCTTCGCATCTTCGTCCGAATTCATCTGTGCGAATATCTTGCTCTCCGCGTTATACTGTGGTTGAGGAGGATTTATTTAAATAATGACTCGACTACTTAGCTTGATGTATTATTTATATAATACAGTTCTTGCTGTAACCTATCAGCTAGCCCAATTGTTAAGGCACCCAAAAATTTCACAGGCAGCTAACCAACAAATGATCAACAGCATTTTTATACCTAATTTGTGTTACCAGAGCCAAACATGGACAATGAGCAAAGCGCAGTCAAAAAATAACTACATGTGAAATGCGTTGCCTGCAAAAGTTACCAACAACACAAGAAAAGACAGAATCACCAACATCAGCATAAGAAAGAAAGTTGGCACAAAACCGTGCTTGAATTACATAGAGAGCCCGCCTGCCCAGCGTGTTCGTAGCGCGCTGGACTACGGGTGACTAGTCCTCTGTAAGTGCGGGTTCAACTCCGCGGACTGGCAGAAAAGCACATGTTCCCCAGATTTACGGTGTTCGTGGCACCGAGCCGAAGGGTTACGATGTCCATGACACCGAGCCGAAGAGCTTTCAGCTCAAGTGCTTCTGGATCGGAAAAAATAAAAAATTACATAGAGAAACAAAGAATGAAGGGGTTTGGCCACTTAATAAGAATGCATCCAAACTCCACAGTATACAGAGTCTTCTACAACAGAACATCGGAAAAGAAGGCAAGAGGAAGACCACGGAAAAGATGGTTAGATGGCGTAGCAGAATCCTGTGAAAGAGCAAAATAACAATCACACAAGCCACCAGAACAGCGCAAGACAAAAACAGAAAACCACGACACTGGACAACAACCCGGTAGCAGTGTGACGACAAAAGAAGAAGAAGAAGTTCTTGTTAAGGAGCTTATTGAAAATTAAAATCGTGGCATATCCTTTACATGACATCACCATCAACAGCAGTAAACAAGTCGTTGATTTTATAGACACCTCTTATACGTTCAGTAGTTTGCTATTGCTTTCTGAACGGTGATGTCTATTTTTATCGTTCGTAAAATTCTCGAGACAAATTTGCTTACAAATTGCACACCGCGAAGCTTGAACCAGGTTCTCATGAGTTGTGATCAGCTCACGGTGCTTTTTACATCCTGCAAACCTGCTCTAGCCTACTGCCGTTTACAATAAGGGGATACTTTCACATCATTGGCACTTTAAAGGTTACATTGTACACTGTCAATCGTTGGAAACTACCAATGCTTTATGTTCAGTATCGAACACTACTTCCGACCGTTCAGTTTCGATACTGACCAATCCTCTTTAATGCATCTGTTCTCATAGTCTACTATAGGCGCAAGCTGCAAGTACAATGCAGGATCGGATCCTACAAATCACAAAGAGTGGTTAAGATGGTCGATATGGAGTGTCTGAAGAAGAGAATTTTCTAACTTTCACAAACTAGTCTCCTATAAGAGCCACAATTTCGTTTATTGTTTAGTTTAGGCTTTAACGTCGTACATATTTTCTCAGTTCGTTAGAAAACATTTCGAAATCGATGTACAGAAGACTTGAAAGAGCCAAAATATGTTAAAGATAGGGAAGACTTGATATAGTTGTTGAGACCTATGACATCATCCTTAATAGCAGGAGAATAAGAAATATCAGGAAGTACTCATCCAACATTCTTTGATGTAAACTGGTCAACCTTCCTAATGCCGCGACCCTTTAATTATTTGATTAATGTTTGTATGCATACTATATTTACTAGATGTTTCATTGTTTCTTATCCGTTCTATTTCTAGTTTTTATGTGTGTTTTTTTGTATTACATTTATTTCGTTATTCGTTTATTCCAGATTTTCCTTAGATACGTTGGTATTTGGTCGTCCATTTGTGTTTCATTTTAATTTGTCACTCCTGTTTGTTCGTTTGCTTGATAAAGGCCTTGTTGGTCGAAACGTTGCTGTTTATCGTCACTGTTTATGTATTTTGTAAAACTATAGTACTTTGTTTGTACGTGTTTCTTTAATACAGTTCCTCATGTTGTGGTGACCCCAAACCATAAAATTATTTTCTTTGCTACTTCATAACTGTAATTTTGCTACTGTTATGAATCGTAATGTAAATATCTGATATGCAGGATATATTTTCATTGTTACAAATTGAACATAATTAAAGCATAGTGATTAATCACAAACACCGGGTACTCGTATGTTGGCGTGTCTGCATGTGGGCCGATCCGCATAGAGACGGATAGAGGAGCGGTGTCTCGGTTCCTAAGACCATCGAAAATATGTTTTCCGATGGTTCATAGGCGACCCATATGAAAGGGTCGTTCGACCCCCAAAGGGGTCGCGATAAACAGGTTGAGAACCACTGATTTAAAGCATCTCTCGGCTCAAAACCAGAATACCACACTCACGACTATCCTAAGATTCCATTATCTCAATATTGTCAACATTATCGCCCAGTTATCTCAGTTTCAACTGATTAAAAACAAAGACGGAAGTCTACTCAAGTTTTGGTTATTTGTCACTGATCCAACATTAGTTCATTAGCCACCACAGGTAGCATAATCTACCACCGCAGATGTCGATGGTCTGGCATGATGATGGTTCAGGTTACTCACTGGTTAAACAAGATCTTAATTATGTCCACCAGGCTTTCGTTTCTGCTCGTACAACGTATGATTCCAAATTCCTCAAAACGCTGGATATATTCAACATCAATTCACATGTCATTGATCAACCGAAGGATGTTCCATCTTATCCATCTTCAACTTCCCGAAGATCGATGTTGATAGTCCGTCTCACTACTGAGACAGAGCCAACTATAAACTTATCTAGAGTTTGCTGTGACTGAGAACACCCGCACATCCAGGAGAACATATCTACGTAAACGACACATCCCCTCCCATTCCATTTCTCACTGAAAGTTGGAGGCCTCGATCTATGACATCTACTCGTACCACTACTGCCGTTTTGGTTATTTCTTATTGAACTAACGTCACAGCACTCTGGGCAGACCCATAGGTGTTAAGCCTCCCCCAACAGATATAGAAGGGTGTGCATACCTGATGGTTCATGTGGCTCGCTGGACACACTCCTCTGTGCCACGTTCCGTCTTCACTAATACGTTACATCCGTGTTTGCAAGCTATTGTGAGCTTCGAATTTTGTCACTTATTAGCGTGCATGTATGAAAGCCAGTGAAGAAGAATTACAAATTAAAGGCCAAGCGCTGTGCTCATTCTCTCTCTCTCTCTCTCTCTCTCTCTTATATATATATATATATATATATATATATATATATATACACATGCATAGATTTGGAGAGCTTCATAAATTCAGATGCTGTTAGCATCATCAGGACTAACAGTACACATACGATATATAGTCTACTAATGATCACACATATGTTGATGACAATCAAGCACACTACATAATATAGAATAGAATATTCAATTGGGTCGAATCAAACATTGACACGCAGAACTTACTCGAAGTCTACTCGAAGTCTAAGGAAGATATCATACATTATATATATGTACACAATACCTTGTGTAAATTTTTAGTTTATCACAAAGTCGAGAATCTAAGACAGATCACATAGTGGTCAATTTTATACCAGTTAAGCATAATTTGATTTTTGAACGATTGATGACACGATTAGTATAAGTATTGTTAATGTTACTGTTTCAGTGTTGTTTATGAACTATCACAATAGTGACATTCATTTAGCAAAGACATCGTGAACTATCACAATAATTTAGCAAAGACAAGAGTAAAGATGTCACTATTGTAATAATAATGCTAAATGTAATTTGAAACGAAGAAATATTATTCTTATTACGTATTCAAACGTTTAAAATATCATTCTCATGATAGCAGCAGACGTTGCAAATCGCAGACGTAATCGCTCTTTAGTTCCAGTGATTAGAGAAGTGTTAAGCGTGAAGTGTCTGAAAATTACTTCTGCGTTTTCTGTCACGGTGGAATGACAAGAGTACAATGTTTCGAAGCAGAATCAACCACTTGTTACGGTAAATTATTATCTTTCAGTTTTTATTATGTAAAAGAAAATGAAATTGAATGCTATTTTTGGGACATCAGGAATTTGAATAAAAATAACTGAAACAATGAGGATGTAAAGCCAAAATGTGATATGGATACGCGTAAGTGAAGTGTAACTACCTACTCAGCAGTGTAACTAAAAAAATGGGCCATGGTTTTCGGGCGGCTTCAGGTCTTTATCTTCTTTATTGCATTACTAAGAGAAGGATGTTTACTATCATGGGGTGGGAGGTGGGAAAATTCGTATACTATGTAATTAAGGAAGCACTTTAAAAACCGAACATACAATGCATTTTGTAAATGTTAGCATCTTCTTCTTTCTCGAATCCTGTTTGCCTCACAGCGTCAGGTCGGGAAGAGATTTCTAAAACGGACCCAAATAATGAAATATGCGCTTTGTAAATAGTCTCTTTCGTCGCCTCTGTTATCTCTGAGTTCCATTTTTTGCGTGGCCGGCCTTTTGCTTTGTATCCATTGTATCGGAGCAGCATTGCTCTTTGAGGTGCACTGTCTGATGGTAATCTGCTTACGTGGCCGAACCATTTAATTTGTTGTATCTTGACGTCTAGTACTAGTACTGATGTTGTACCCACTTTTTTCCTGAGTCTTCGTTTCTCAACCGGTCTCTTCTTGTTACACCCAGCATTCTGCGTAAACACTTCATCTCTGTTGTGACTAGTTATCTTCTATCGTTTGTTGTCAGCGTCCAGGTTTGGGACTGGTAACATAATGTGGGGAGAAAGATTGTGTTGAACATTGCTTTTTTGTGTTCATGGTGACGTGTTTGCATCTTAAAATTGGCGCCATTTGCCTATCATTTGATTTGCTTTGTTGCATCTGTGTTGAATTTCATTAGTTATTCTTCCATTTGCTGAAAAAATGCTCCCCAGGTATGTGAAGTCTTTTACTTGATTTAGTGGGTGACTGTCGATGGAGATATTGGAAGTGCTTTCCTCTCTGGAGAATGTCATTACTTCTGTTTTGTCAATGTTTATTCTCATGTTGTATTCGTACATGCTAACTGGAGTCTGTTGATGTGTTGTTGTAGCTGTTCTTCTGTTGTTGATATGATTGCCTGATCGTCTGCAAAAAGAAATTCATTTAAGAGCTCTCCGAGGTTGTTTCCTTCGCTGGTGTTAGCTATTTTACAGATGTGGTCAATATACGTGATGAATAGCAGCGGAGATAGTACGCAACCTTGTCTTACTCCTGACCCTACGTAAAACTTTTCTGATAATCCTGTATTTGTTCTAATCGTACATTGGCTGTCAGTATAAATGCTCTTGCAAAGGTTGATTAGGTGGTCATTAACCCCATAGGTTGTTAGTATTTTCCACAACTTGTGCCTATCCACGCGGTCGAACGCTTTTCCTGATCTACAAATGCAACGTGTAGGTGTTTGTCGGATTCGACAGTCCTTTCTAATAACTGCCTGAGGGCGAATATTGCGTCTGTACAGCTTTTGTTCTTCCTAAATCCCATTTGGGAGTCATTAAGCTGTGGTAACACTGAATGATCAGATTTAATGAATGCCATTAATAAAAAAATTAATAAAATTTACTATCACTATCTGATAACGTTTACATTATCTTACCGTTCAATATTCAATCATTCAATAACTACTACCTTGTACCACTGTTCACCATTCAACTGCTACATTCAACATTGTACTACAATCTTACCATTCAGTAACTACTATCTAAAACAG
Source organism: Arion vulgaris (assembly GCA_020796225.1). NCBI lineage: Eukaryota > Metazoa > Mollusca > Gastropoda > Stylommatophora > Arionidae > Arion > Arion vulgaris. The sequence continues at coordinate 5,638,431 of CM036760.1, forward strand.
CTGTTTTACTAGTTTTACCATTCAACTGCTACATTCAACATTGTACCACAATCTTACCATTCAGTAACTACTATCTAATACAGCTGTTTTACTAGTTTTACCATTCAACTGCTACATTCTCAACATTAGTTGTACTACCATCTTACCATTCAATAACTACTATTTTATCTAATACAGCTGTTTTACCATTCAATAACTACTACCTTATACCACAATCTTACTATTCAATAACTGCTACCTTGCACCACAATCTTACCATTCAGTAACTGCTACCTTGTACCACAATCTTACATTCTTCTCTTGCGTTCGCTAGACTGATGAACCAATTTTTATCATGAATTTTACTGATAAAAATTGGTTCATCAGTCTAGGCCGGGAACGAAGAGAGAGAATGGTAAGATTGTGATTCAATAACTACTATCTAATACAGCTGTTTTACCATTCAATAATTGCACCACAATCTTACCATTCAATAACTACTAATATTATCTAATACAGATGTTTTACCTTTCAATAACTTCTACCTTTAACCACAATCTTCATCATCATCAAGGTGCTATCCTTTATAGGACGTTGCTCTCTTTGCAGCACATCTGAAATTCACTCTGTCTCTTGCCAGTTCATCCACTTCGTTGATGGTCATGTTCATGGTTTCTTTAATATCTTGTAGCCATCTTCTTCTTGCTCTGCCTATGCGTCCTGGGACCCTGCCCTCTAGAATTATTCTTTCCAGGCCATCGTGACGCTTGATGTGACCAAAGTATGTAATTTTTCTGTATAGTATGTTGTTTATCAGCCAATTCTCTTTAACATTTAGTTCTTTCAGGACATCAGTGTTCTTTCTTTTTCTGTCCATGGTATTCGTAGGATCTTTCTGTAGCATTTAGTTTCGAAGGACTGGATTTTCGTTCTTAATTTCTGTGTAATAGTCCATGACTCACAACCATAAGTAAACACTGGGAAAATGCATGCTCTCAATATTTTAATTTTAGTATTTTGCAGGTGCTTTGCCACATGTTCTTCATTGTGTTTAACTTCTTGATTGATATTGCCAATCTTCTTGAGATCTCTTTGGAGCAGTCACCGTTATTGTTAATTATTGAGCACAGATATTTGTAGCTCTCTACACATTGGAGTTCTTCATTGTTTACTTGAATGTTAGTGAGACTTTTGCTTTGTCAGTTGACATGATTTTTGTTTTTGTGTATTCAAATATAGATGTTGGTCTTCACTATGTTTCTTGGTCGTCATGATTAGGTTTTCCAAACCTTTTTGCTGGTGGATAATAATACGGTATCTAAGCTCTGGTATGCATTTGCCACCTATAGTGAGAGGGTCATAATTCACATAGTTGGCATCGTCTTTTACATTCCTCATGATGTTCTCTGCATATATGTTGAATAAGTATGGTGACAAAATACATCCCTGTCATACCCCTTTTGAATCTTGAACGATTCAGCTATTTCGCCTCCTATTTTAATCGTTGCCTGTTGTTCGTGGTATAGAGATTCTATGAGTTGTATTATGTGTGTTGGAAAGTGCATGTCTTTCATGATGTTCCACATTTTCTGGTATTGTATATGGTTGAAAGCCTTGCTGTAGTCTATGAAACATGCATGCTATGTTGTATTCTCTGCATTTCTCGATAATGAGTCTCATGCTACAAATATGGTCTCTAGTGCCTCTACCTCTTCTGAAACCTGCTTGTGTTTCGTGTATTTCATCTTCTAATTTTTTTTCCATCCTCTTCATTATGATTTTTAGTAGGATTTTGCTGGCGTGACTTATAAGGGCAATAGTTCTGTAGTTGGTGCATAGTTTCATGTTTCCCTTCTTTGGAATAGGTATAAATACTGATCTTTTCCATTCCTTTGGCCAGGAGGAGCTATTCCATATCTTTGTGCACAATTTATGATATACCCGAACACTGGCCTCCCAACCTGCTTGAATCAAATCCGCTGGTATATCATCGCACCCTGGTGACTTCCCTCTCTTAAGGCTTTTGATGGCCAGGCGCACTTCATCCAACATGGGCTCTGGTTCTGTCTCTTCGCTTTCTGTTATTATCTTATGTGGATTTTTAGATGTGTCTTCATACATGTTTCTGCAGTACTCACGCCATCTTTCTAGTACATCTTTCTTTTCTGTTAATGTTTTGCCATTGTTATCATGTATGACTTGTATTGATGGGCTGAAGTCACATGTCATTATATTAATTTCGTTGTACATTTCTCTCTCTTTCTCTTGTTTTCTTAATTCATCAATTTTATTGCATGAGGTGACTATGTGTTGTTTCTTGTCTTTTCGGATTTCTTTCTTGACTTCTCTTGAGCAGTTTTTATATTCAGTGCTGTTTCGTTTTAACCCCGTCTGTTTTAGCTTTCTTCAATTAGCTTCAGCGTTTTTTCAGTTATGTAGACCTGTTTCTTGTATACTTTCCTGGGTATGATGTTTTGTGCGGTGGAGAGTAATATATCTCTTGCCTGTGTTGCCAGTTTGTCAGGTGTCATGTCCTCTTGAGCCGCCATAAGTATGTCAAATTTGTTTTGTATTTCTATGTTGTATTCTAGTGGAATGGCATTTGTATCAAAACGTATAGGGCAGCTGCTTTCTTTGTTGTCTTCAGTCTTAATTTAAACTCTGTCACCAGCAGTTCATGGTCGGAGTCACAGTCTGCTCCGGGTAGTGTCTTTACTGATAGAATACCTGTTATCCATCTTCTTTGGACCAAGAAGTAATCTATTTGGTTTCTGGTGTTACCATCTGGTGAGGTCCAGGTGTATAATCTTCTTGGATGTTACCTGCTTAGGGTGTTATAATTTCTAGACGAATTGAATTAGTTTTGTCCCTCTTCGTGGTCCTATCTGAAAGGGCATTTTATCTTTCCTCTTCTTCAGCTGTTCCTTGCCAACCCTTGCATTGAAATAACATTACAATCAGGATGTCTCTTTTGCCAACTTTATCCATTGCTCCTTGTAAATTTGTATAGAATTCATCGATCTCGTCATCAGGAGCTGTGGATGTTGGAGCGTATGCTTGTATTATTGTAATCTTTCTATTTTTTGTCTGTAATCTCATCATGATGATTCGGTCATCGATAGGATTGTAACCGAGTAGTGTTGTGGATATTTTCTTTGCCAAAATGAAACCGACTCCACTCTGTCCACTTTTGCCTTCCCTGAGTATATTACTGTGTCACCTGTTGAGGTTTTAAAGTGCCCCTGGCAAGCCCATCTGTGTTCGGTTATTCCAAGTATAGGTGTTTTCGTTCTCTCCATCTCATTGCAAATCATGCGGAGTTTGCCATGGTAAAGACTCCTTACATTCCATGTTCCTATTCTCAATTTCTTTCGTAGTCCAATGGCAGGTCTTTCCGCAGTAAGACAGTCAGGCTTTTGGCCGTCATCACATTTACTTGTACTTGATCTGCCATCTTTCTCTTCCCCAGTTCGCAGAATTGGTCTGACTGGCCAACACAATCTTACCATTCAATAATTTCTACCTTGTATCACAATCTTACCATTCAATAACTTCTACCTTTAACCACAATCTTACTATTCAATAATTTCTACCTTGTATCACAATCTTATCATTCAATAACGGCTGCCTTGTACCACAATCTTACCATTCAATAACTGCTACCTTTTACCACAATCTGGTACCACAGTAACTACTATCTAATACAGCTGTTTTACCATTCAAAAATGACTTTCTGATATTTCTGGAGATGATGATGCCAGTATATTAACTGATTAACCTGTGCTGCATAGGGAGAAAGCAGCTTGGGGGTTCTTTGTGAGTGTGGCAGACATAATTTTTACAGAGCAGAGAGATTGTCGATAGGGTTTAAATGGTTTTAAAGCCGAAGGATTGACTTCATTGCACTGGGTTTTACCCATACGGCTCGGTCCATCTCCGCAGAAATGGCACACCACCTGCTGAGAGTATTGCGCAAAGGACGAACTCCGTAGCTCCAGCAACAATCCTAGGGGTCTCTGGAAAACTGCACTCGTGAACAGAATGGTCCGGACTCGAACCCACGACCTTCGACTCACAAGGCAAAGGGCTTAACCACTTAGCATTGTCGAAAGCAAAAGCAATAACATTCTGCTCTAGTGACCACATGCTGCGAACATTTTGAGGTTAGAAGCCATCTTGGGCCAAAAATAGTTGAGTGTAGGCGTTACAGGTTGGACTACAGAAAACCCAGATACTTTATCTTGAGATTTAAATTACTAGTACCTCTGAAGTCAAAGTAAAACTTGCCTGAATGTTGAAGGACATTGGTGATAAGGAATGCAAGCTTTCATGCACAAAATTAGTCAAAAGTGCCATATTAGACTTCATGACTACGGCTGAATTCATAGTGAGCAAGCATTAACAAAATTATTATTTTAGAGTGGGTAACAACCTGCATTATCCACTTTGTGGTTCTGCTTCAAATATTTTGTGATATCCTTGAACCCTACTAAACAGGACAGAAATCCATATTTTGCAAGCTCAAAGAAGTTGGCTATTTCATTACTGGATGGTATCCGTAGCAATTCCTCAAGTCTCCAGGGTCTTGCATGGATTTATTCTTCTGGACAAGTAGGTTTAGTGGAAATAAACAAAGTGACAATCTCTCTCTTACGATCACCACTTAGACTGATATACCAGACTTCCTCATAAATTCTGCTCTTGCTTTTAGGGACTCCGTCCTTCTGTACAGCTTCTCATTTAGCTCGGTATTTTCCGGCCAGGTTTCGTTTCTCAGGCCTGCTAGCATTGGGCAGTCTTACAGTAGGTGCTCTGTCGTCATGTCTGCCTTCTTGCAGGGGCACAGGCTAGTTGTGCCAATTTTAAATTTATTGTAAAGGTGGGACCGGAGTCTGTTATAGATGGTATGGAGACGGAATATGACAACTTGTTTGCTATGGGACAGACCATAGTACCCATCTTTGGCGCTGTGTTGAGGGTGGTCTTGCGACCACTTCTCTCTATATCACCATCTGATGCTTGTTTTAGCCTCCTTGTAGCTGATTTTGTAATCAGTCTGCGGCAATAACAGTCTGGTTTTGAAAGTATCGATGGGGAGATATTTTATATTGAAAAGAGGATATTTCCGGAACCAACCTTTTAAAAATGATGATCTGCCCATTAATAAGGATGCAATCTTGAATCTCATTTGTGGAATTTGAATTCAAGTGTAGCAGTAATGGATATGAGCTCTGCAAGAATGCATAAAATTGTGTGTATAGTCTCTTCACTGCTGCTTTTAACTTTATCTCATCTAATAACTACTAACTTGTTCTTTGTTTCAAATCTCATTACTGCTTTCTGTAAATTTGTCTCTTCTTATTTGTGTTGCAGTGTTCTTTTTCTCTTCTCAATACTGCAGCCTTGTTCTGCATGTGAAATCTGTTTATAGTTGCATTATTCTGTGTCTGGTCTCATACTACTGTCTTGTTCTATGTCCAAAGTCTCAGTACTTCTGCCTTGTTCTGTGTCCGAAGTCTCAGTACTTCTGCCTTGTTCTGTGTCCATAATCCTCTGTCATCTAGCTACTGCCTTGTTCTGTGTCCAAAGTCTCGTTGCTGCTGCCTTGTTCTGTGTCCGAATCCTCATTGCTGCTGCCTTGTTCTGTGTCCGAATCCTCATTGCTGCTGCCTTGTTCTGTGCCAGAATCCTCATTGCTGTTGCCTTGTTCTGTGTCAGAATTCTCATTGCTGCTGCCTTGCTCTATGTCAGAATCCTCAGTGCTGCTGCCTTGTTCTGTGTCTAAATCCTCAGTGCTGCTGCCTTGTTCTGTGTCCAAACCCATTGTTATTGCCTTGTTCTGTGTCTGGTCTCATAACTGCTATGTCCTTTTCTTTGCTTTACTAAAGGCTACCCATCCTTGAACCTAAGAATTGAAGTCCAAAAGGAACAGCATAAAGCATTGGCTCTTTTACCTGGGCTTCGTTATGATGACATCAGCTACACAGGTAGGTAGTTATATTTTAACCTTTAAAATGTGCTTCTTATGTGTGTCACTTGTGAACACTTGCATGCCTTATATTTTATGCATGACTTCACAAAGTGTTGATATATTGACACATTGTGTTGTTGATCACCTGTGTACATTTGTTGTACAAGTCATTTTTAAGTGAACTTATGCTGCTCTGTTTAGTTTGATTTATGTTGCTATATTTAGTTTCATTTGTGAACCTTTTGTGAAGGGATTCACATTACTATTATGTGACTACCAGGGTTAAAGTAACCAACACCATCACAGGAGTGTATCCTGAAAACTGACAACTTTGAGTTTGATGTCATGTGTGGCCAACACTTAGGGAACAAGTAACCTCACCAGAGTGGCCCAATTTTTACATTTTTTTGTGCTGCAATCCAGGGAAGTTGAAAGACATTACTGTCCAGGATGATTTCATATTGGGATTGCAGAAACAGAATATACTTTGTACCCAGCACATTTGGAGAGTCTCTAAGGATGGGAGTGAATACAGATACTGCCCGTTTTCTTCTGAATTTTTTTTCCCATTTCCTATCCAGAAGCACTTGAGCTTTCAGCTCTTCGGCTCAGTGCCATGGACATCGTAACCCTTCGGTTCGGTACCATGAACACCATAAATCTGGAGAACCTGTGTCTTTTCTGCCAGCCCATGGAATTGAACCGCACTCACAGGGAACTTGTCACCCATCGTCCAACGTGCTACGAACACGCTGGGCAGGCAGGCTTTCTTCTGATTAAGAACCAGAGATAAAGATCGTCTAGGGCAGTACTGTCCAACGCTTGTATATATTGGGGCACATCTGACTGATGGTTGTGGAGGTGCGGGCGCCATATGATAACTGCAATACTATTACTACTAGTAATAACTAAAGTAATGTTTTTATACTTGAGGTGCAAACTCTTTATTTCAGCAAAAAAACAAAGGATGAGGCTAGGGGATAGTAGAATGTTTACAAAATAAAACAAGATTGCAAAAGTGGGAAGATCGTGTTCATTGAAGTTAGTTAGTTAGTTAGTTTGTTCCTTTCGTGCAAAGGCGGCACATAGGGCAGAGGTTTTAGATCTCCATGTGATACGGTTCTTTGCTAGCAGTTGCAGATCTTGTATGGTTTTACATCCCAATAGTTTACTTTCTTGTTGGATGGTTCTTCGAAGAGTGGTCTTTGGTCTTCCACGTTTTCTTTTCCCAACTGGTGACCACATAAGGACTTGTCGATTTAGTCTCTTTTCGTCTGATCTAAGCACATGACCTAAATATTTCCACCGTCGTTTCCTTATAATATTTGATATGGGTTGTTGGTGTGTTCTATCTCTCACTGTGTTGTTAGAAAACGAAATCACTCCATTTTACTTTTAATAATTTTCGTAGACATTTATTCTCAAAGCTGTCCAGTTTCTTATCAATTTTCTTTGTTGATTTCCAACTTTCACAACCGTAGGTCAGTACAGGGAATCACACATGACCTAAATAATTTAACTTTTGTGCATATACTAAAGTCTTGAGATTGCCAGATATTCGTTAATTTAGTGAAGGCACTAGCTGCTATAGCAATACGAGAGTTTATTTCTTTCATCGTGTCTCCGTTGTTTGACACTTTACTACCCAAATATGTAAAATGTTCAACTTTCTCCAGTGTTTGGCCATTTATTACGATGTTGTCTGTCGAGTTTGTGAGGTCCATATTTTTGGTCTTGGCAGAATTGATCTGGAGACCAACCTGTTCTGCAAGTGTGCAAAGATTGCTCGTTAGTTTGTGGGTTGCTTGTGTAGTTGAATTCAATATGGAAATATTATTGTTAAAGCCAGCAGCGTAAAATAGGGTGCTATGAATGTATGACAAGCACGTCATGGCGCTCTGGGCACGCTTTGGGATAGCGCTGCTGTATGGTGTATGCAAACATGAAATAACAGAGACTGATGCTGATAACTTCATGTCAACAAAATGCTGAGAAATTTTAGAAATACCACAAAAACTAGATTGACTGGGAAGGAGCAACCAACTCAGCATCTATGGTTTTTAACAATGTTTGTTTGTCTGATTTAAGCCAGACTTAACAAGCTTGATATTTTGTGAGACCTTCTTTGCAAGTCTACTTTTTGGTTTTATTACTGGTGCATTGTGACAGTTTGCTCCTGACTTTAATACTGTATTTTTATGATTGCATGTGCTGGTGGAAATGCCACTGTTTACAATCTGTTTCTTTGCACTAATAACACTTTTATTAGTGCTCAGTATTATTCAGTTTACTGAATGTGACATCTGCATTAGCATTTACAGACTTCAGACTTACTCAGTTTTAAATTACCTGCAAAGTCAGACCTGACAAGTGGGGAGTTCAGATCTGAAACAAAAAAACTATGTAACTCTCAGCTGTACCTATACAGACTGATCAGTTCTGTTTGACCAGCTTGTACGGATACAGAAGAAACAGAACACTAACACAACAACTTTGGTAGCGATTCTGCTCCCTTTTCCCCAGCTCAGAAAGTTCAGTACCAATCTTCAGTTGGGGATATTAGGGAATCGATGTACTGGAAATTGAGCACCCTACATTGGTGTGATAATTAGCTGACTGTCATTGTGCTATGCCAACTCTCCTATGGCCATATTTAAGAAAATATTACAAGCCATTTACAAACTTAGATAAATCATTATGTTTTCACTGTTATAATCATTTCCTGGACTTTTGAAAATCTTCAGTCAAAATCTTATGTCAAAATGATCTCGAATGCTGCATGAACCAGGTGTGTCCTGTAATCATTAACAATAATTAATGGTCTCTTTCAGGCCAGCCTGATCTTCATAGGCTAATGAATATCATAGGTCGAGTGGAACATGCAGCTCTCTATGATAATATATTATCATTTTTGGACTACCAGAACCTAAACAAACATGGAATTGGAAGTTATCAGAAAGGCATGATTATGGAAATACGCAGACATTTTTATGAGACAACTACTCCAAAGTCACCCATTCAGGTTAGGTTTTTGCATTTCTGAAATTTATTTAAGTGTTACTTTGAAGACGTCAGAGATGCAGTTTCTTTGAATACATCAGAGATGCAGTTTTTACAGAAGAATGTTAGGAATGCTATGGACAGTTAAAAAGTGAAATGAGGATGTGCTGACTAGGTACAGAAAGAAGACTTGTTATGGTAATAAGTTACAAAAAACCAGTCTTAATTTTGGGGACATGTAACAAGAAAAGTACAGTTTGGGTCAGATTTGAAATACAATTTGAAATATGGCCGCAGACAAAGCACAGTGGAGAGATATTGTTATTGCCATTGAAGACGTCACAAAGCATGTTGACCACTGACTGCTTTGTCAGTCAGTGTCCAAAGAAAAGAAAAAGAAGAGGAAGTAATGAGAGGAATTGAGGTACATTGGTACAATAGGCATACATTGAGACAGATGGGTACAGTGAAGAGACAAAGTACTGAACTCAGCAGACACATAGGTGCTCAGTAGTCTCCCCGAGAAGATTAGTTACTTCTGCCCTCTTGTATGCTTTGCTATAATATCTGTATTGAAGCATTTTATCTTTAAAAAAGTGCCTAAAGCCGAAGGATTGACATCATTGCACCAGATTTTACCCCATATGACTTGGTCCCTCTTAGCAGAAATAGCATGCCACCTGCCTAGAGTATTACACAAAATTCTACAGCTTCTGCAACAATCCTAGGGGTCTCTGGAAAAAAATTCACTTGTGAACAGAACTGCATGGTCTGGATTCAAACACATGACCTTTAGAACAAAAGACAAAGACTTAAACACTTGGCCACATAGAATTATTTTGTATCCTTGTAAAAATACCGTGTCTATATCATCAAGCAGCTGTATATGGTGAGATATCATGTTGATTTGATATAAAACATGTAGTCCACCAGGGTTCTATAGCTGTTGCCGTCTATATTTATCTTCTTCTTTTTTTTGTCGTCACACTGCTACCGGGTTGTTGCCCAGTGTCGTGGTTTTCTGTTTTTATCTTGCGCTGTTCTGGTGGCTTGTGTGATTGTGTTTTTTGCTCTTTCACAGAATTCTGCTACGCCATCTAACCATCTTTTCCGTGGTCTTCCACTTGCCTTCTTTCCAGATGTTCTGTTGTAGAAGACTGTATACTGTGGAGTTTGGATGCATTCTTATTAAGTGGCCAAACCCCTTCATTCTTTGTTTCTCAATGTAATTCAAGCAAATAGTTTTACTGCAGTCTCATATATATTTTGTAATTCAAGCAAGGTTCTGTGCCAACTTTCTTTCTTATGCTGATGTTGGTGACTCTGTCTTTTCTGGTGTTGTTGGTAACTTTACGCAGGCAACGCATTTCACATGTTGTTATTTTGTGTGACTGCGCTTTGCTCATTGTCTATGTTTGGCTCTGGTAACACAAAGTAGGTATAAAAATGCTGTTGATCATCTGTTGCTTAGCTGCCTGTGAAATTTTTGGGTGCCTTAACAATGGGGCTAGCTGGTAGGTTACAGCATTTGCTTTTACACTCTAACCTCTATCTCTCTATCTATTCTTCCGTCTTCTGTGAATATGCTTCCTAAGTATTTGAATTCTTTCACTATATTTATCTTGAACACTGAAAATATAATGAAAAATGTCAAGAGGCAACACAGATAAGGAACTGCATGATGCTCTTATAGTTGGCGGTTATGAAATAATAGAGATTAGAATAACGGGCAAGGAGGAAGAAATCAACATTAGTGCACAGAGAGCGTAGACCTAGATATTCATTTTTAAATGGGTAGACAAGGAAGTCAACGTATGGCAAGGAAGAAAGTCATTACAAATGTTAACCCTTTCACGCATAGTGTCCACTGTAGTGGACACCTACTTTTAGTTAATTTCGTAGCTACACATGCATGCTTCATGACCTCTGACGCATTCAGTGTACTGCTTGGAACTAGCTGTGGATGGTGTGTCTATTGCCCAGAGTCGTAAGTTCACTTGTATTACTGTGTAGTCAAAGTGGCGGACAAGACGATATTCATCCCAAAAATTCATGCATGAAAGGGATTTATATACAGACAGTAGTGGATGTTTTTGATTGCATTTGCTGGCTAGTATGACAATTAGTTTGCATGTGTCTGTGAAGATCTGTATATCTTTGTTCTGTCATTCTTTCTAGCTGTCTTTTATTTCTTTCTTGTAATAAAAAGTTAAACTTAGCCAAAATAGTCTGTTTTTCATGCTTAACATTCAAGCTTAAAAAATATCTTTATCTCTATTTACTTGTATTAAAACTAGTTTGTTTCATATTACTGAGCATGCATGCTTTCCATACTTCACCTTTCACCCCTAGGACGACATAGGTCCACAACCGAGGTTTTCCAAGCCATCCCATCCAAGATGGTCTTTTCAAGATCTCTCCACTCTCTCCCCATTCTCTTGTACTTCGTTTCCAACTCCTGCCTCCAGGTGTTCCTGATTCTTCTCTTACCTCTATTACCCTCGGTGTCCATCGGAGGACCTGTCCTCTATGTCTGCATATCTCATAGTTTCCTTATATATGTTAAAGTTTAATTCTCTTGTCTAGAAATTACATTTTCCTATTTCAAAATGGATAAATAAATTTGTGACTTGACAATGTTAACATTTGATCACTAAAGTTGCACTTTAAAAATAAAAGGTAATTATTTTTAAAGTTTTAGATATATGAAGTATTATAGATCTCACAGTACTAGGACTTAGTTGGAAGTTACCCAGTTATCTACTTAGCTATCATCATTTATAAGCTATTTTCACAAGGCTTTTGTTCATAACATGGCAGATTCCAGGTATAATTGTTTAGTGAAACCTGTGCTTCAACCACTTGACTATACAAATATTTGTAGTTAACTTATAGCAACAATTACTACTATATCATGTTGTTTCCAGTGGAACATAGAACTGCAACTGTTGCTGTCCACCAAATTCTATTTTGGACCATCTTTTTCAGTTCTGCCCATGAAACCTCAATTCCCCTAACCTTCCCTTTCACAGTAGTACAAGATGTTTAATCAATTAACATAGAACTGGAGTGATCAGTCACCCTATACTTATGGCAATGTTGATAAGGAGATCTGAGCACCTATGGACATGTCCAGAGTGCAGTGATGATGATTCTTAGTAATCACTAATCACAGTAAGAGAGCAGACAGGCGTGCATCTATAACAGTGTTTCCCAAAGTGGGCGGTACCGCCTTCCTGTGGGCGCTGAAGCCTTCCGGGAAGGGGGAGAACGATAGTTGGTTCAGAAGGATTTTGGGGAATTTTTTTGGTGATTTTGCGATTGAATAATTATTAAAAATTTGAATTCTGCATTTTAATTCATCTTATGCCCATCTTACATGATCCATTTTTTCATCAATTTTCTATTTCATGTATATAATCATTTGAAAATTGATCATGTATGACAGAATTAAATATCAATTTTCTATGACAAAGTGAAAATAGAGCATGTATATATATGTGTCGGGGGACGTTGGCAAACTGTTATAATAGGGGAAAGCAGCGTTAAAAAGTTTTTGTCGTGCAAAGTGGGCGGTGGGCCGAAAAAGTTTGGGAATCTATGATCTATAATCTGTATTTAACATACATTTGTACATAATAGTAAGAGAGGCATAGTAGGGTGAAGCATGGACATTTAATAAAGCAGTGGAAAAACCATATATGTGCTTTCGAATATAAGTGTTATAGAAGAGTCCTCCGTATATCATGGACAGAGAAGAGAACAAATAGATCTGTCCAGAAAGAACTCAAAATCAAAGAAAACTGGCTGATGCTACAAATACGAAAGAGAAAATTGAGGTATTTTGGACATATAAAAAGACATGAAGGGCAGGAGAAGACCATCATGGAAGGAGGCATACCGGCAAAGAGAAGAATAGGAAGACCATGGAGAAGATGGATTCAGGATGTAACTGATGGTCTGAACATGACGACTGCAGAGGCAGGACATCTGGCCTATGAGAGAGAGAAGTTCCGGAGGACTGTTGGGGTGGCAAAGTTCTGCTCAGGACAAGCTATTTGATGATGATGAGTAAGAGAGGAGGGGACTGGCATGCATCTATAATCAAGGTGTTGGAGATGATAGAGAGGACTACAGCAGTTAACCGTACCTAAATGAAAACATGACAATTGAAGACACATCTAAATTGTTCTTGACAAAATTTGGAATCAGAGCATGAGAATTATTGGTAAACCGTGGGACAAAATAAAGATTCTGTATTACCGGTAATTTGTAGGAACCGTTCGCATGCATACCATTCAGTATCTGCTAGGGTACCTTTACTTGGAATGTTATGAGGTCCAGTTGTTTCAGTAACTAATAAATGATTTTACTTCTGAAAATGGGCAGGTCCCAGATAAAAGAAAATCTGACAGTGTAACTATTTTTTATGAAATAATTTTCTATCATAATATGTTGTCTTGTCCTTGCTTGCTAATACACTGTAAGTGTTTTTGTTTGAAACGTTAACTTTGTCTGTTGTTTTTCTTTGTAAAACTGTCCACATTTCATATTGTTTACCTTTCATCTTTGATAATCAGTTTTACTGTAATCTATAATATGTTTGATGCACACATTAAGAAGAATTGGGCCATGCTTTCAGGTGTCCTTAAAGCTGACTGGTATGATGGACACTATGTACACTGTTCGTAGTAGTGTAACATTTGGTGGTCGCCAACGAGCATCAATTATGTTGAAATCTTGCAATGCCTTAGTCCATCGTGAATCTGGACTGACAGAGCAAATACCAGACTGGTGGCGTCTCAAGTTTCTTCGTCTCCTGCCAGAAATGCCAGATAACTATCGACCTATACAACCACCAGATTCTGTTGGAAAAACGTTCTCTTATCATGTGGTTGTTACATTAAGAGACACTGACACAAGTGGAAGGACACAGCACCCGTCGTACATCAGATATTTCCTGGACAACATCAGTATTGCTGCCAACCGCAATTTCTATCCAAACTTAGTCAACATGCTTCAAAATTACTATGCTATGAGAATCTCAGTGGTACATTTTTCCCCCAGCGTTTGGGGTGACTCATTAGCCGTGGAAACATTTCAAGACCCCACTGATGAGTTGAAATTACATTGCTTCATCAGCAAAGATGGTGTCATTAAGTGGTATGGATGTCTGGAATATTATGAAGTAATGTTCGAACCAGAGCTAGAGACTCCAGCCTTTATGCTCAATTATCCATCTCCACCTGAAAAATAACTTCTTTGTTTGACGTATTGAAACAAATCCTTTATTCTCTACTCATGTTAAAAGACATTTGTCAAGGCAGCTGTAGTTTTACAAAGGTGTTCTCAATTATGTGTATTTGTTGCAGCACAGCTAACTGATGACTATGAAATTTTCAACCTGAAGGATGATTTTCATATGTGATACATTTAGCTGATGACTTCCATATATGGTATACACCTAAATGATGACTTTAATGTATGTTATACACCTAAATGATGACTTTAATGTATGTTATACACCTAAATAATGACTTTTATGTATGTTATACATCTGATGATTTTCATATATGTGATACATTTAGTTGACTTCCATATGTTGTACACCTGATGACTTCCATATAGGAATACACCTAAATGATGACTTCCATATAGGAATACACCTAAATGATGACTTTCATATATGTTATATATCGATTTGATGAATTCCATATATGTGATACATTTAGCTGATTACTTCCATATGTTGTTATCTAACTGATGACTTTGATGTATGTTATACATCTAACTGATGATTTTTGTGTATGTTATACATCTAACTGATGATTTTCTTATATGCAACAATTGTAACTGATGACTTTTGCATGTGTAGACACCTGACTTATTACTTCTGTATGCATTGCAATATTAAAGAAACCACGAATATGACCATCGACGAAGTGGGTGAACTGGCTAGAGACAGTGAATTTCAGATGTGCTGCAAAGAGAGCAACGTCCTATAAAGGATATGCACCTTGATGATGATGATGCATTGCAAAACTGACTGATAACAACCAGATATGCCACACACTTGACTAATGACTAACGTGACACACTTGACAGATGACTACCACATACACAGTACACTTAACTGAAGATGACTACACATGCGACCACTTGACTGATGACTACCACATATGCAGTGCACCTGAACTGATGATTAGCACATTTGTGATACTCTTGACTGAAGTTTATTACATGTGCAAGCATTTGCTGAAGACTACTACATGTACAACCACTTACTGAAGAGACTACTACATGTACAACCACATACTGAAGAGAATACTACATGTACAACCACTTACTGAAGAGACTACTACATGTGCAACCACTTACTGAAGAGACTACTACATGTGCACCACTACTGAAGAGACTACTACATTGTGCAACCACTTACTGAAGAGACTACTACATTGTGCAACCACTTACTGAAGAGACTACTACATTGTACAACCACTTACTGAAGAGACTACTACATGTACAACCACTTACTGAAGAGACTACTACATGTACAACCACTTACTGAAGAGACTACTACATTGTGCAACCACTTACTGAAGAGACTACTACATTGTGCAACCACTTACTGAAGAGGCTACTACATTGTGCAACCACTTACTGAAGAGACTACTACATTGTACAACCACTTACTGAAGAGACTACTACATTGTGCAACCACTTACTGAAGGGACTACTACATGTACAACCACTTACTGAAGAGACTACTACATGTACAACCACTTACTGAAGAGACTACTACATGTACAACCACTTACTGAAGAGACTACTACATTGTGCAACCACTTACTGAAGAGACTACTACATGTACAACCACTTACTGAAGAGACTACTACATGTACAACCACTTACTGAAGAGACTACTACATGTACAACCACTTACTGAAGAGACTACTACATTGTACAACCACTTACTGAAGAGACTACTACATTGTACAACCACTTACTGAAGAGACTACTACATGTACAACTACTTACTGAAGAGACTCCTACATTGTGCAACCACTTACTGAAGAGACTACTACATTGTGCAACCACTTACTGAAGAGACTACTACATTGTGCAACCACTTACTGAAGAGACTACTACATTCTACAACCACTTACTGAAGAGACTACTACATGTACAACCACTTACTGAAGAGACTACTACATTGTACAACCACTTACTGAAGAGACTACTACATGTGCAACCACTTACTGAAGAGACTACTACATGTGCAACCACTTACTGAAGAGACTACTACATTGTGCAACCACTTACTGAAGAGACTACTACATTGTGCAACCACTTACTGAAGAGACTACTACATGTACAGCCACTTACTGAAGAGACTACTACATGTACAACCACTTACTGAAGAGACTACTACATGTACAACCACTTACTGAAGAGACTACTACATTGTACAACCACTTACTGAAGAGACTACTACATTGTGCAACCACTTACTGAAGAGACTACTACATTGTGCAACCACTTACTGAAGAGACTACTACATTGTGCAACCACTTACTGAAGAGACTACTACATGTACAGCCACTTGACTTATGACTGTCACAATTTGATAGGAAACACATCTCCCACATGTGTTACACATTTTATACAACAATTTTGATGATCAATTATTTACTTAATTTAGTATATCTTTGTATCAACACATCTAAGGGTGTGTGCTGTTATAACATGTTTTAGAACCACTGACTCAGCATATACAGTAGTGTATATGTGTCTTTTATGCTCTTTATAGCTTCCTTCTAAATACATTTTACTTCCGTCATTTTTTAATGATATAATTTAAACTTACTCATTTTGTTTGGTATTGCTGATTTGTTTACCACTGATATTATAGATGCTGACATATAGATTGTGATCTCTTTGTTTTCCTTCAGTGTTTGTCATGTATCTAAAACTTGGTTGTTTTATATCTTTATTTAATGACTGTGATTAGAGGCTAGTCTTAATTAGGGTATATTGTCAGATGAAATCTCAGGGGTCCTTGTTGAGAAAGAAACTAAATATGGACGTCCCAGCCATCTAGGCATATTCCATGTTGATCTTAGGCAGGGCCTTGCGGTATATTTTCTCAGTATGATGCAAGTCTTCGAAATACCGCCCATTAATGTTTTTTTTTTAAAAATAACCTTCAATTGTGGTTTTGATTTTGCTGCTTATGCCGTCCCCATTACGGTGCTGCCTGATGCGGCCGCCTCTTTGTATCATAGCACGGCACGGTCGTGATCTTGGGCCCCTTTCTTCTTGGAATGCTCCATATTGACCACTTGTTAAACCACTCTGTGATTTGTATGTAATCAATTGTATGTTGTGCCAGTTGCACGCCAACAAGTAGGCCAGCACATCCAATTCCTGAGATGCTTTTTATTTACTAGAGTAGCTTCTCTAGGCACCTTCTTCAGTTGCCTCTTACGATTTGCCTTGTAGGTCGCAGTGTTACTTATGCCATGTTATGCTATGTTATGTGATCGACGTCACGGCACATTGGGCATTCCCATACATGCTCTGTCCTCCGCTGCAGCAGCCATCCTAAAGTCCATTTGCTCACCGTACCCATGAGAAGTTGATTACTATATCTTCTCTCTCTACCACGAAGACGACACTGTCTGGCATGTCCACACTTAACGCCTAATTCTCGAACTCGTTCCAGTGTCTGAGACGTGCCCATGTCACATAATTGAGAGCGTACCGCATTGATGATATCGGCTCTGTCCATACTTCTGCCCGTTTGAGTCGGGGCATTGTTTGCAAGAAAGTCTGCACGCAGTGTTACTATTCTTTGCTTCCCTTGTGACCCCCGGAAACACATGGCATTATGCCCGCTATATGAGGAGGGAATGATATGGGCACCACAGCCATCTAGGCATATTCCAATGTTGATCTTAGGCCCCCTAATTATGGAGGAAAAAATATGGCCACCACACCTTGCCATTGAAGTAGATTGTGAACTTCATAAACCATTAAGCGTGAGATCAAAATATGGCCCTTCACCTGCTATCGAGGTATATACGTGTATAGTTTCATGGTCTCTTATTGAGAAGATAGAATGTGATGCACCACACCCTCCCTAAGAGGCGAATAAGAAGTGTTGTGTATAGAACTACAGAGAACTATTGTGCTAATATTGCAGTGAAATGAAATGATGTAAGAAAGACATATTGTAACAATTAGTAAGTCTGTTAGTTATACTGTTCGCCTGTGTGTTGCTGGAGCTCTCAAGGGGAGCAAAGAATAGTAACACTGCCACCTACAAGGCATGTCGTAAGAGGCGACTGAGGTAGAGACCTAGGAAGCTACCTTAGTTAGTTGCATATCCTTTACAGGACTATGCGAATCAGCCCAGCTTTTAACGCTGTTTGTGATTTTTTAGGAATTATTACGTTTAGTAGTTTGCCATTGCTTTCTGAACGGGTGGTGCCATCGTCCTTTTGTAAAAATCCACGCGAAACAATTTGCCACCAAACTGTCCGCATCGTAATTCGAACTCAGAACGTCGGGACTAATAGACGCCACTGCTAGTACTACTACTACTACTACTACACATGGTCGTCATTACGCTAAGGAAGGAGGGGGAGGCAGGTAGATGGTTAAATAAAAACATTGTTTTTAAATTCTTTTCTTCTTTGCGCTCAGTTTCGTATGCTCGTTTAAACCATGAGATGGGTTGCCTCTATGAAGGTGCATGTCAGTTGGAGTTCTTCGAGAGTTCCCCAGAGAACTTGTTGAGAGCTTGGTCTGTAAACTTTGTTCATGAGGCAATGTTTCATTTCGTTGGTGTATGTATGATGGACATGACTGCAGGATGTGCTCTGGAGTCTGTGTTTCTGTCTGGCATGCACACTGTGCAGTCTGAGCAGGCTTTATTCTGTGCATGTGGTGGTTGAGCCTGCAGTGACCTGTTCTTATGTGAAGTATTGTTGTGCGCTGTTTTCTGTTTAGTCTGCTGATGGGATCTTGTGGGTGTTTGCTGTGAATTTGCTGCCTCCATACCTCTTTGTACTTTCGCTTGATATTAAAACATTGTTATTGGCCATTGCTAACTACAAGCCCTTTGCCTTGTGAGTCGAAGGTCGTAGGTTCGAGTCCGGACCGCGCCATTCTGTTCACGAGTGCAGTTTTACCAGATACCCCTAGGATTGTTGCTGGAGCTACGGAGTTCGTGCTTTGTGCAATACTCTCGGCATGTGGCGTGCCATTTCTGCGGAGAAGGACCGAGCCATATGGGGTAAAACCCGATGCAATGAAGTCAGTCTTTCGGCTTTAAAACCCTTTAAACCTATGGTGTAAATATGTACAAGAGGTTAATATTTCTATACATGGAGCTCAAAATCGGATCTTCTTCGATCGCTCCATATCGGCACCGGTTAACCACTCTGTGTGGTTTGTATGTGATCTGAGCCTAAGAGCGATTGCACGTTGTGCCAGTTATACACCTACAAGTAGGTCAGCACATCCGATATCTGCAATGCTGTTTATTTACTAGGGTTGCTTCCCTAGTTCCTGCATAAAAATGGGTTTAAAAGCCGAAGGATTGACTTCATGGCTCGATCCCTCTCCGCAGAAATGGCACGTCACCTGCTGAGAGTATTGCACAAAGCACGAACCCCGTAGCTCCGGCAACAATCCTAGGCGTCTGGAAAAAACTGCATACGTGAACAGAAAACCGCGGTCCGGATTCGAATCCACGACCTTCGACTCGCAAGGCAAAGGGCTTAACCACTCAACCACAGAGACCCCCGTGTTCCTACATCAGTCGCTGCTTACGACATGCCTTGTAGGTCGGAGGGGCACTATTCTTTGCTTCCCTTGTGGGCCCTGGCATCACATGGGCGGAAATCGGATCTGAATCTTGTCATCTCCCTTTCCACGTAGTAAATTGCCAACAATTTTTTTAAATGTACCCCCCTTCCTCTCCTGGACAAATTTCAGTTGACGCCCATGCTACTACAACTACTAACATTGCTAAGATAGTAAGTAAATGTTAACCAGATTATGCTGGAGGAAACAGCTCTACAGGATGTAGAATCATACACATACCTTGGTAGCAACATAGACACAGAAGGAGGAACAAACAAAGATGTCACGATAACCAGATTATGTTGGAGGAAACAGCTCTACATGATGTAGAATCATACACATACCTTGGTAGAAACATAGACACAGAAGGAGGAACAAGCAAAGATGTCAAGAAAAGAATACAAAAAGCAAGGGGAAACTTTATTGCATTGAGTAAGATACGGAAGTCAAAGCAGATCAAAACAAACACAAAGCGGGGAATCTTTCAATCAAATGTGAAAATCAGTGCTGTTCTATGGCTCGGAAACATGGAAGACAACAAAAGAAACCATCAGAAAACTGCAGATCTTCGTGAATGGATGTTTAAGTAGAATAGAGGGACTGAGAAGATATAAGATTACAAACGAGAAACTCAGAGAAAGAACTAAGCAGGTACCAGTGGAGAAAGAGCTCAGGAAGAGACGCTGGCGATGGATAGGACATAAATTGAGAACGACCGGAAGCACTGCAAGACAGGCACTATTGGAACCCGCAGGGAAAGAGGAGTAGGGAAGGCCTAGACAGACCTGGAGAAGAGAGCTGGAGGCTGATATTAAAAGGATAGGTAAAACATGGAAAGAGCTGGTAGGGATGGCAAGAGAGAGAAAGAGCTGGAAGAAGTATGTTGAACACCTGTGCTCCGCTGGGAGTTGAAAGGTGAAGAAGAAACGACTACTAAATCTTGTTTTTAGTGGAACATATGTCGCTCTCCATCAAACTCTATTCTGTATTGTATCATCTTCTTCAGTTTTATCCCCCAAAGTTGGTAAGGTTGGCAAAGCGTAAATTCTAAAGTTGCGTTTTAGTGTCTTACGAAACTGCCCTCCATGGGACAACCAGGCAAGGTACTGTTGCATTAACGACTAACATCCCCGGAAGAACTGAGGTGGGTAATGCCTAACAGGACTGCCCTCCATGGGACAACCGGTCAAGGTACTGTTGCATTAACAACTAACATCCCCGGAAGAACTGAGGTGGTGATGTCTAAAGGGACTGCCCTCCTTGAAACAACCGGGCAAGGTACTGTTACATTTACAACTAACATCCCCGGAAGAACTGAGGTGGGTGATGATGGCGAGCGCAAAATTTTAGTTGCATTGCTAGCGCCAATTGAAACGTCCCTCTAAAATATTTGTGCGCAACCCCTCGTCCAGTGTTTGCTGGGAGCAGGGAAAATGCAGAGTAAATCCTTGCAAATTGCCAAGTGCCGACACGCGCCCCGAAACGGATGAGCATACTCCTATTCAGAAACAAACTCACCGTGCATAGAAAAGTAAGGCCGATAATGCAAAGGATGCCTGGTACAAACCCAAACATTGGCTAAGGGCAATACTTTTCGGACGCCGATTATCCTGCCCAGATGACGTCCAAACACCATGGCACAGATCACATAAAGGCTAAGCATACCGCCAACATATGATCGTTTGTTTGACAAAGCACATGCGTCTCCAATGGCTGAGAATGTTCCTAATCCGGAAGGATCTCATATAGTCAGAAAGAGCGCATATTGTAGACATACACTTTGACGAAGATCAAAAAACCCAAATATACGGCGAAAAATGATCGTAAAAGAGCAGTGAATACAAAAAAGGTGACAGTTCCAGTGACTAGTCCTAGAAGGGTCGAGATCGCTCGGGTCTTTACCGAAGCGACTTTATCCAGCGCAGAGTAGCAAATGCTCTTTGGCGTAGATCGAAGCCCAAATTTACGGCACTAAAAGATAATTAAAGAGTGTTTATCTTACGATGCGTATGGAACGACCTCACCAAAGGCAGAAAATCCGACAGAGACGTCATCCGTTCTGCCTTCACTAAACTAACTGTCCGAGAAAGAGTTACAAGGACAACAGGTTTCCTGCAACGATCGCTCTTGAAGGATCTAAGCTTCAAGTACATCTAAGTCGGCAAGGCTGTCCATATGGTTGAGGGATGCCTGTAAAAGGATAATATAGGTCTCACGCAAATATCGGTCAGAAGCGCAATTCCAGGCGTCATGAATTTCCACCTGAATTAACAGCGGGCGAACGAGAGAAGAAGTATATCTCCAAATGTATTCATCGGCATTCCTGTACATCAGCAACGTATACTTTGCTAAGAAAAAAAACACAAAATAAGTGCACTTTGAAGAGCACGAGAGTCCACTTCAAGGACAAATCCGGTCTCTCAGGACGGTCTTCAAAAAACCAACGAATCAGAAAGCCGCCTTAAACACATTCATTTTGAAGAAGGATGTACTTGGTGTTTAAACTGAAAACTACTTGGAAATTTGATTGCAATGTGAAAACGAACGAACATGCCAATTTATAAATAGTTCTTGCAGATGTAGCAGCTTTTCTTGTGTACATCTACAAGAAATTTATTATGTATGCTTCCTGAGGAAGGGCATTTATATTAGTTATAGTACAAACGTCGATACAAATTATTTTCTACAAATATCAAACACGGACTCTATGTAAGGCGCAATAGAGGAAGATGACATTGTATTCTTCTTCTCCTTCAGCAATCTCTGGTCATGCGCTTAGTTTACTGTGGACTACAAACTGGGCAGTCTGCTTCAGGTCTGTCAGGTTTCCCCAAAGCTTAGCTTGTAGGTCTACTTGGTGTGGCCACATGCTGCTTCTCAGCTCACCCGAGAAGACAGTCTTGCAGGACATGATCCGTTGTCTGTTCCGCCTGCTTTAACACTGGCATAGACCTGTTTGACTTATTCCTGGTCTATGTAAGTGTCTCTTGAGTCTGCAGTGTCCGGTACGTAGGCGAAATATAATGACCTGGTCTTTTCTGCTGAGGTCTTTGAGGATGTCTTTTCCATAATCATATCCAGTGTTTGTTTTCAAGTCTACTGTAGATTTTCTCACTACGAGTGTTTTGACCTCTTGAAAAGACAGTGCATGAGATAAGGAGCTTGAGAAAGTCAACAAACGTTTCCAGAAGAGATATAATCATAAGTAATACAGACATAAGAAATAGGAGCCACATCTGCCAAAAACTATGGCAAGAGGCAGACAGTAAACTGATGTTAAGAGAATGAAATCAACTGTGTATCCACTTTGCGGATACACAGTTGAGAATCTGGTCTGAGATAAAGCCATGTGTATTCTGAAAGCTCCACCGTATAGCTTCATGGTTTCCTGGGTTGCGAAGAATAGAGCCACTGTCTCTTCTCACATGTCGTAGGAGACGACGAAGAGGGATCTGTCTTGGAGCCTGCCACCCCACATTGTAAACTATCAAACAACTACAGAATTGGTTATTGGTTACTGAACCGACGACATTGCACTCCGGGCAGACCCATAAGTGCTCAGTCCCCCTTCCAACAGATATCGAAGGGTGTGCTTCAGTGGCGGCTCGCGATCATTTTTGTTGGTGGGGCCAGACATTTTTTTCCGGATTAATCATGGTTTTGGGTTGCTATATTTTAATTTATAAAATAATAAATACACGTTATACATTATTTTTAGTGGGGCCTGGCCCCACTGGCCCTTAATGGCGAGCCGCCACTGGTGTGCTTATTAATGGTTTGCGTGGCTCGCTGGTTAAACACACTTCTCACTCTGCCCCTCAGGCATCCGGTTCTATTTGTATAACAGGTAACTTCAAACTCCTTAAATAGCTTGATTGATTAATTTTAGTGTCTTCATCCACCAGGCAGTCGGGAAGAGACCAAGGAACATCCCCCTTATACATGCTCAGCTCTCCGACAATCAATACTGTTGATTCAAGACTGTTCGTTCTCTCATTACCACAAACACCTGCTTGTCCAGGACAGTAAATCCACGTTATCATCTGGAGGTTAGAGACTTCAATAGACGATATCCATTATAAATACAGAGAAAAAAGACATCACAAACTGCTCATGAAGAACTTGATGCCAACATATTTCTCTCTGTCTTATGTGTATTTTTGCACGATGGGGACTGACGAGGATGATTCTGAGAGTATGTGACAGGTCAAGAGGCAGATAAATCCACAACATTGAAGAAATTCCACAACATGGGTTCACATCAACCGGTACGGAACACTTGAACCAACAATAAGAACTTAAACATCCAACTGCGCTTCACTATTTATAAAATGCTAGACAATACCCCAATAAGACAAGGGAGAAAGTACAGTGTAGTCGTGAGATAAATGGTCTCTGTGGCCAAGTTTAAGCCCTTGCCTTGCATTCCGAAGATCGTGAATTCGAATCCGGGCCACGCCGTTCTGTTCACGAATGTATTTTCCCAGAGACCCCTATGTTTGTTGCCGGATCTACGGAGTTTGTGCAATACTCTCGGCAGGGCGTGCCTTTCTGCAGAGAGGAACCGAGCCATAGGGGGTAAAAACCCGATGCAATGAAGTCAGTTCTTCGGATTTAAGACGCTTTAAAACATAAATAGTAACTGGGCGTTTTACAAACTACATGATAATGACATAAAATCGTCTTTCTTCTTCTTCTTTTGTTGTCACACTGTTTACGGGTTGTTACACAGTGTGGTGGTTTTCTATTATTGTCTTGGGCTGATCTAATAGCTTGAGTGATAGTTATTTGTGTTTTTTGACAGGATTCTGCTTCTACTTTATGATCAATTTTAATCACTCTTTGTGATATGTTTGATCTTTGTGATATGTTTGATCTTTGTGATATGTTTGATCTTTGTGATATGTTTGATCTTTGTGATATGTTCGATCTTTGTGATATGTTCGATCTTTGTGATATGTTCGATCTTTGTGATATGTTCGATCTTTGTGATATGTTTGATCTTTGTGATATGTTCGATCTTTGTGATATGTTTAAGTCCGTAACATTCTGGATATATAAAACTCGTAAAGTTAGCCTCGACGCAACATGCTTATTTCAGTGGCCGTAATTTTGTATTAATTTTACATTTAAATTCATATAAGTTATGTTATCTAATGCAAAACATATGATAATTTCATAAATAATTGTAAAAAAAATATATTATATATTTGTAAGATGTCTAATCTCGTTGTTTGAAGCACGCTTATTTTCTAACCGGCACATTTGAACCTACGCCATTTTGTCAAAAAAGTCTAAACGTCGTTTCAACTTGCTCCAGCCAAAATCGAAATATTTTTAATTAAATGGATTCTAACAACCCAAATTACTGTCCTGATGAAGACAACAGTGAATCTTCGAATTTGTTAACATCAGAAGTTGACATATCCGAAGCGGAGATGGAAAATATAACAAAACTATCCCTGAACACTGTCGCATTGAACAGGTAGGAGTTTACGTTTTCGCCATTAGACTTACCTATGTGAAACTGAAACTAACATTGTTTTTTTGTTATGGGGACTATGGTGGATTCTGTGATAATAATATGTTGTCTTGTTAAATAAATTAGCAATGTTGATGAGTTATATTGTTATAAATGCTAGAAAAATAAGTTATTGATATTTAATATGCTTAGCAACTGGTTGCTAGGAGAAAGCTATAATTTGTTATTCAAGATACAGGCTTCTTGTTTACGCTATTGTACTTGTTAGATCTTGTTTATTTCCACGTTTTTTGTGATTTTCAGGTCAGATGCAATGTTCCTACACTATGTATGTTTGTATGAATGTTAAAATTATTTACTTATTCCTATATCAATATGCTAACAATTATTTTTGTTTCTATTTTTGTCAAGCCCTGTAGGACATGACCAGTCCTACGACAATCTTGACTGTGGTC
The DNA here is from genome assembly GCA_020796225.1 of Arion vulgaris. Classification (NCBI taxonomy): domain Eukaryota; kingdom Metazoa; phylum Mollusca; class Gastropoda; order Stylommatophora; family Arionidae; genus Arion; species Arion vulgaris. The sequence continues at coordinate 5,664,190 of CM036760.1, forward strand.
CAGAAGATACATTGCCACCTTTCGACCTGCAAGGCTCCCTGGTCTGCATCTGCCAGATGTCATAACAAGAAACGATCATCGGCAGTATCTCACCCCTCGTAAGTAATTATTAACAATAGGGAGTGTATGTCAATTTTCTCATGGCAATTTTTCTCATCTTACAGTGTGGAAAAAAGATGTGATTGATAAGTGCATTATGACTGATTTTGTGATTGATAAGTGCGTTATGACTGATTTTAATGTATGTAAAACTGACAACTGTGTGTTCATGTTATTCACATTGTGTTAACTGCTTTTCCATGCATTTTGTAAAGTAGTATTGCAGGTTTTGATTCTGAATTCCCAGTCAGTGTATTTTAACTAAAATAATTTCACAAATATAATGTTTTTAAAAATCTTTTTCCTCATCTACAGTAAGCTTCTTCAAGCTGTATTTTTGTACAGAATTGTTGCAGCAAATGTGCAATTTTACCAACCAACAAGCAGCTGCAACAGGGCACACAAAACCATCATATGGTACATGGACAGACCTACATGAAGAGGAACTTTTAAAATTTGTTGGTCTGCTCATGTACATGAGTCTAGTACAGGCGTACAGGCTCCAAATGCAGAGTTATATTGGTCTAGTAAGCAACTCTTTCATGGTTTGTGGGCTAGGGCTTTTATGCCTATAAACCGATATAAAATAATTCAAGCATTCTTGAAAATCTCCAATCCTGAAACTGAGCGAGCTGACGACAAACTAAAAAAAAGTTAGGTTCGTGCATGATTTTCTTAGGATGAAATGTATGAAGTTTTGGCAGCCGTATGAGTGTATTAGTGTAGATGAGAGAATGGTTAAGAATAAGGAAAGATATGGGTTTAGACAGTACATCAAGGATAAGCCAACTAAGTGGGGAATGAAATTATGGGTGGTTGCAGATTCAATAACGGGATATACATATAATTTCGATGTTTATACAGGGAAAGACGCAGCTCGCTCAACTCAAGGATTGGGATACGATGTTGTTTATAAATTATGTAGATCTATTTTCCAGCAAGGGTATCGAATTTTTATGGATAATTTTATACTTCTTTTCATTTATTTGTAGATTTATTAAAGGTGAAGACTTTAGCATGTGGGACTATTTTGGCAAATAGAAAGGGATTTCCTCAAGAACTAAAAGATACTAAATTATTTAATAGAAATGCTAATAGGGGAAAATGAGATGGGTTAGGAAAGGTAATGTGGGATTTGTTCAATGGAAAGATAATAAAATAGTTAACTTAATTAGCACTATGCATAAGTCTGTAAGTAGTAATACATTTTGTACCCGCAGGACAAAGTCGGATGGCAAGTTTAGGAATATCTTGGTGCGTCAGCCTATAGTTATTAAAGATTATAATAAATACATGGGGGGGAGTTGATAGGTCAGATCAAATGATTGGGAAATATAATGTTCTTCGTAAAACATCAAAATATTGGAAAACTCTCTTTTATCACTTTATTGACATTGCTAGGGTTAATTCTTTTATACTATTTCAGGAATACCGCCGCCAACATCAGGATATTCCGGAACTGGTCAGACCAAAGAGATATAGTCAGTTAGATTTTACTATAGAGTTAATTAAAGAGCTAGCTAACTTTGATAAAGACATTCAAGTTCCCTTGCTGGATAATAGAAGTAAAAATGTTCTCAAATAGTACCTGGTCTTAGAAAAACTCAAAAATTGTGTTAGATGCTATAGGATTAGAAAAGTTGAAAAGAAATCAAAAGTTTTTTTGTCAGATTTGTAAAAAAAGTTTCTGTTTTAATCAGATAAGAAATTGCCTGGTTGATGAACATTCTGTGCCTGGGTCAGATGAACGTTCTGTGCCTGGGTTACCTTGAGTCATGTTTGCAAGATGCCAGATAACTTTTTTCCTGTCTATTTTGTATATCACATATCATTGTTTACTCATATTTTTGTTAAATAATATCTTTTACTTGCTATGGTTAGAAATTATATACCTATTTAATGTTTATGTATCATACTATAAGTGTTAGTTCTTTATGGGCTGCTTACTAGACCAATTGCGTCATTTTCTCTGTATGTCATATTTATTGACTTTTTTCTTTAAAATATGAAAATATGCATGTCTTATAAATATTATGATTACTGCCTTTCATATTGTCCAAACATGTTCAATTTCAGATATGTCCTGGATAAATGAATATTCTAAAAGACTGTAATAAAAGATTTCATTATATTTCTCATACTTTTTTTTTCTTCTTTGTGATTGTAAAATTATTTGTCATTTGTAGAAAATCTATTTTTAGACTTTTCATAAGTAGGTCACGGATATCATAAATTACATCACACATATTTTAAAACCACATATCCAGATAGCCCATCCAATTAGCTTTCCAACCATATATAACATGCCTATTTTCAATGCAAAGAATTTGTATGTTTGCTAAATATAGAGCAGGACATCAAAATATCAAAAACCTTAAAACCTGACAATGGTTAAGAGTTAATCTTTGTGATATGTTTAATCTTTGTGATATGTTCGATCTTTGTGATATGTTTAATCTTTGTGATATGTTTGATCTTTGTGATATGTTCGATCTTTGTGATATGTTTAATCTTTTTGATATGTTTAATCTTTGTGATATGTTTGATCTTTGTGATATGTTTGATCTTTGTGATATGTTTAATCTTTGTGATATGTTCGATCTTTGTGATATGTTCGATCTTTGTCAAAAACGTGTATACGTTGCACATTGGTTTCGTAGGCCCCTAAACGCATAGACTTCTACACGTTTAGAACACGTGCATCCGATTTAATCCAAACCCCCTTAGTCGCCTCTTACAACATGCATGACAGGTAACAGTGGTTCTATTCTTTACACCCCAAATTTGGGCCCGTAACCACTCGGGCGAACTGGATTCTACTATGACATCTAACCATCTTTTACGTGGTCTTCCTCTTGTCTCCTCTGATGTTTTGTTGTAGAAGACTATGTATACTGTGGAGTTTGTTTGCATTCTTATTAAGTGGCCGAACCACTTCATTCTTTATTTCTCAATGTAATTCAAGCAAGGTTCTGTGTCAACTTACTTTCTTATGTTGATGTTGGTGACTTGTCTTTTCGGGTGTTGTTGGTAACTTTTCGTAGGCATCGCATTTCACACGGAGTTTTTGCCACTGTGCTTTGCTCATTGTCCATGTTTGGCTCTGGTATAACAAAGTAGGCATGAGAATACTTTTGATCATCTGTTGTTTAGCTGTCAGTGAGATGTTTGGATGCCTTAACAATGGGGCTAACTGGTAGGTTACAGCATTTGCTTTTGCACTCTAGCCTCTATCTCTGTATGACTTGAAATACTATAGTGCGTTCCAAAATTCGTGAACATCTTTATCGACCGATAGAAAATCATCCACGTGACAGAAATTATTGATTTTTTTTACATTTTTCTATAGATAACCTTCATAAAGTATTTTGCCCACCCAAACCTTTAGCTTTGTAATACTTTACTTGCATGTTATTACTAAAATAACAGCGATGTTGATTTGGTATACATGAAGAAGTTTAGCAGTAGAGTTGTCCTTTTTCTATATATTACGCATTTCCGTGCTCCACATGCATCGTGCAAGTCAAAATCGGAATTCCGTGGAATTAGTTCACAATGTATCCCAATGAGTGTTATTGGCGTAAGCACACACTATTATTTTCATTGATAAAAGTGGAAGGTATCATTTATTCACTATGTTACATTGCTTTTTATAATATGTAATAGGATACGCCTTTGCAAACATTCGCCACCATTTTGTGTATTACTGTAAATTCTAAACTTTGATGATCATTTTGTTGTGCTTATGCAAAATTATGTAATAAAAACACTTTTGCATCAATCAAGCTACCAATTACTTCAACATGAATTCGTAAGGTCGTGAGGTATATAAGACTGCTTGCAAAAATTTACTATTATGCATCAGGTAGATTTCGTACAAATTAAACCTTAGTGTGTTCACGAATTTTGGAGCGAAATATAGTTATAAATACGATAAGTTACACAATATTGTGTTATATTGTTGATATAATCTTTATTATTATTATTATTATTACTAATAATAATATAAATAGCGGAGTACAGAGGAAGAAGATGCTGGATGGCCTGACATCATGGTTCGACACAAGATCGACTTCAGAACTGATTACATGCACCAAGCAGAAAGAGTTGTGGAGAGACATGATCGTCTACGCCGGCAGGCATGACACTTGAATGCATGAATATATAACTAGGTGCACACAGTTATATACTAACTGATAGACATCTCAGATGTTTATAAATCTTCAGGAAGATGTATTTTAAGAACAAAAAAAAAACAATTGAAGCAAGTTTAGATAAAGAAAATAACACATTAATAATAAATAAAGTAAATTAAAAAAACTAAAAATTTACTGTCAGGCATGTCGTGCCCTGCATAAAAAATAAATACACCGGGGCGTGGCACTAGTGCGTCTTGGCACGACCTTGGCGCTGGAGAAAGAACATTTTATAAGTGTTTTTATCGTATTCAGTAAGTGTCAATATAATAAGTGTTTTTTTTTCTCAAGAGTCCTAGACTCAGAATTCGTAGCATCCTGTTTTGTGAATGTACACTATTCAAACAACGTTCTACACCCGCACCCACATAAACCCACATAAAAAAGGTTGAATATCCGCTTCAAGGTTGTTTTCTCAATCCACAATTATTGAGAACGCGGTACAGTGCTGATACGTTCCATTTTATACACATGTAAACAGAACCTGATTCACGGAGTTAGGTAAAAGAAGTTAACATTGAAAAACACCTGGCTACCTCACTGAAATGGTATATCATGGTATTGTGATGTCTTCTTCCCATTCAACTCCCAACCGAGCACGGGTCTGCCAGAGGCGCCCGCAGAAAATTTTCTAGGGGGTCCAAAATATTTTTAGTAATGTTTTAATGTAGTTTTAATTTACTGTAGCGTATTTGTATGGTGAACGAACGGACAGGACACTGTAGTAATGAAGGGCATACTGTAGCAACAAAATTTTTATGACCACAATATATGTATATAACAAAAAATATTACAACATAAATTTAAAATAAAATTTATTCTTTAAACAAGAACTGGAGTCGTCTGTTATCGCTACCAAACATATCTACAATTTTGTCCATAAAGTCTTTTTGTTGCAGTTCACTTTGTCTCTGTGTACGCTTAACATGCACAATCCAGACAGACGTTCATCTGACATTGTAGATCTAAGCCATGTTTTTACACGACGTAATGTGCTGAACGATCGCTCCACCGTACATGTTGTTGCTGGTAATGTTAGCAAAACTAGTAAGGCATACCTGACACTCGGATAAAACTTTGTAAAAGGTAACAAGTCGATGAAATCTTGGCTACTTTTGTATTCTCGCGTTTTCCAAAAAACAAACCAACAAAGGCTTCAGTTTCAAAATTACCAATGTGGTATACCTGATTAATAGTAGACATTATATCCTTAAACTGTTGACGATTCAGTTTGCACAATTTCGAAGGATGTAGCAACGCTAAGTTAAATTGTGCACTGTTGGCTTCACAAAATCGACTCTCCATTGAGTTAATTAGAGAATCTAAGTATGGAATGTAAACTGTTTGTCTGAAGTACTCTTCAACACTTATGGTTCCCGGATTACTTCGATGCTTTTGTCTTCCACAATGTCTTGGGATAATCAGTTCAATATCCACTTTCTGTGCGAGTTGTACTGTTTTCTCAAAAATACTCCCTGAAATAGTTATCGGAATCACCTCGGTGAAGTTTTACTACACTGAGCAGGTTTTGAACTTGCAGTTGGACTTCTGGAAGATCAACTTGAACAGCTCTTGTTGAGACCCACGATGCCATGCTGAGCTGGTATGGTTTTTGGCACATTCATTAAAATCTTTGTACTTTGTACAAGGAGTAGTAATGAAAGTAACATTATTTGACTATTTTCAAGCAATCCAGGGGGCAAGTGCCCCTATCCCTGCCGGCGCCCATGGGGTCTGCAATGAATTTCTTCCAGTTCTTCCTCTCTCCTGCCATCCCTTCTAATTCCTTCAATGTATTACCTATCTTTTTAATATCAGTCTCCAGCTCTCTTCTCCAGGTCTGTCTAGGATGTGTGACTATGACTTTGATCTCACTAGCTTCTCCATAGCCATCACATATGGAAACAAAATAGAGGGCAGAGAGGTCATCCCCTGCATCAGCTTCATTATCCATTTTCATCTGCAGTAACTGTGGCAAGGATTGCCTCTCCTGAATAGGTCATTACAGCAACAACAGAAGATAAAGGCTCACAAAAATCTTATCCACATAGTGTCAGAATAAGAAGAGATTTCTAGAACGGGCCATTATGTGCGCTTCATAAATAGTGTCTTTCGTCGTCTGTTATCTCTGAGGTCCATCTTTTGTGTGGTCTGACTTTGTTTTGAATAATATGTTAAGAATTGATCATGGTGCCTCCATGTATCTGCTTATCGAACAGAATGATTAAAATGTGCTCATTTGTCTTATCTTTGTGTCTTTGTTTGATCTATGTAGTACTTTATTTGTCCAGTTCTGAAAAAAATGTCCTGATATGTAAATCATGATCACATCCTATGTGCCACAGAAAAAGCTCATTCTCTTTACTTTGTGTCTGTTTGAGTTATGTCGACTTAAATATTATGTAAGTTAAAACTGATATATATGTTGGAGAACCAGAGTTATACAGGTGTTACTACGCCCTATTATATAAAATAAATTTCCAGGTCGACAGTTGCTATCCTCTTTTACTATTCAACTCCGGTCTGACAGCTCTCCACGTCACATTGTCATACCTTCCGCACTAAATTACCATCACAACCTTGACCTGTACTACGTCATAACTGAACCTCCCATTTCCATACATATATGCCAGATTAGCTCCATTCACAGGCTGCTTTTAAGTTGAACATCCTGTATAATCTACCAGTTTGTATTTCCACATAGTCAAATATTTTGATAGAATAAGTCATATATTTGAGTCTAAATGAATTGTATTTGACATGGTCAGATAATTAGAGAAAAAACAGTCATGTAGTTAATTCTATTCCATCAACTGGTGTCCGCGCAGAATGAAGGGATTGTGATAGTAGATGTGTCACAAATTAGAACTTTTGGAAAACAGGAAAAATTCAAGGACCAACATGTTAAAGACTGAACAGGAAAATCAGGAAAAGAAGTTCCTAAACAGGAACCAGAACGGAAGGCCTTTAAAGAAAGAGACAGGTCTGACAGAGGAAAATCCGAGGAAACAGGAAGGGCCCTTTCCTGAAACCCACAGGAAAAATGAAAGAGAAGGCGGCTTAGAAACACACGGAGAAGAATTTGAAGGTTTGAAGGCAGAGATTAATAATATACAGAATGCCAGGAGGGAGCTGCAGTAGATAGCTAAAGATAGGGAGTCATGACATGAGTTGGTTGATGGTCTATGCCCCAATCTGTATTAAAAAGGCACGAGAGAGAGAGAGAGAGAGATAGAAAGAGAGAGAGAGTTACTTCTAAATATGAATGTATTTTTACATGGATATATGGAAGAAACCAATGCCAACAAGAGAATATGGGCACTATCATCCGAAGACGACGCTGGAGATGGATTGGACATGTGATGCGCATGGAGACTGGCTCCAGCACGAAAACTGCACTGAGATGGACTCCAGAGGGTAGGCGAAAGCGTGGAAGACCCAAGACGACCTGGAGGAGAACGATAGAGCAAGAGCTGAAGGAAATGAATCATAGCTGGAACATAATACAGAGGAAGGCCATGAACAGGGAAGAATGGTGTACGTTTGTTGCTGCCCTAAACGCCAAGGGCGTAACAGGCTAAAGAGATATGGAAGAAAAAACCAGTCATGTAGTTACTTATATAGTAGTTACTTCTTTTCGTAGTTTGCTTCTGTGTTTCCTCTGGTGTTCGTCTCCTTATTCTCTTGCTACTTTTTATATATGAATGTATTTTACATGGACATATGGAAGAAAAAACAGCCACGTAGTTACTTCTATAGTTTGCTTCTATGCTCCCTCTGGCGTTCATCTCCTTATTCTCTTGCTACTTTTTATATATGAATGTATATTGCATTGACATATAACATGCGAAGAATCAGTAATGCGAATATATTTTTCTATGTTGAGGTGGGGGAAGGGTAGCATTTATTAATGCTGGTGTATAGATATAGATTTAACATCCCTGTTATTATTCAAAGTTAGCGAGAGGCTGTGGCAAAGTGACTTGCTGTACAACACATTCATAACATTATAGTAACACGTGTAATACATTTCCGGTTGAAGTACTGTAATGTGTCTAGCTATAATAACTAACGTTCAGAGGCCATCATATGTCATACCATGATAGTGGTTCTTAAATTGTAACACTTCCTTCTTCATGGGCTGCGAAAATATGTCCCAAAAAAACCCTCTAGATTAAACAATAAAAAATAATAATTTATATTTGGCTCTACCCGGAAGTGCCGCAAATGGGTGGACACAGAACGAGTGAACATGGAAACATGTAAAGTTCCGAGCGTCGTCATTCTTTCGAATGAAATCACTTGGAGTTTGTTTAAGTGGTTTTTGTTGGTCTTGTGTAGTGCCCACTTGATCGTGGTCAAAGGGTGGGAACCTTCATTAAGCGCCAAATGGCAAAAAACCCCACTTAGACAAACTTCGAGTGACCATTATTTAGATGGACCATGTAAACCACGTAATAGGAAGTATTACCCCTTCATATTTGTGAGATATTTCAATTGCACCATTTTTAACCAATTTCGCTGGGTTTTCCGATTTTCATCGCTCTATCACACTTTAAAAAATGTACATTGATCCTTCCGGTGTGTTCAGTTACAGTTTACTGATTGTGTATTTCATGACATAGCTAGGTGTGGCACAACACTTGAGCTATTCTAGATTTGTAACACAATGAGTATGAACATCAAGTTCTTTACACTGCATACAGTGATAGTGAAAATGTATAAATATTTTGACAGAGAATCTAAGCGGGGAAAACTGTATCGGGGTATCTCAAATCCTGAAAAGAGAAATATGCTCGCTTTGTATTTAAATAAATGCTATCTTCATCAACTACTCAATGTTAATGGAATTATAAGTACAAGCAGTGGCGGCTCGTCATTAAGGGCTAGTGGGGCAGGGCCTCACCAAAAATAACGTGTATATATTATTTTATAAATTAAAATATAGCAACCCAAAACCATGATTTATCTGAAAAAATGTCTGGCCCCACCAACAAAAGTGATCACGAGCCGCCACTGAGTACAATAATACCAGGACTGAAGGCAGAAATGCAGTAGTAGATAGTTTTGACAGGGACGTGACTAGAAGATAGTTTTGACAGGGATGTGACTAGAAGATAGTTTTGACAGGATGGACTAGAAGATAGTTTTGACAGGGATGTGACTAGAAGATAGTTTTGACAGTGATGTGACTAGAAGATAGTTTTGACAGGGATGTGACTAGAAGATAGTTTTGACAGGATGGACTAGAAGATAGTTTTGAGGATGTGACTAGAAGATAGTTTTGACAGGGATGTGTATGAAGAAATTTGACAGGGAGTGACTAGAAATAGTTTTGACAGGGATGTGACTAGAAGATACATTTGACAGGGATGTGACTAGAAGATAGATTTGAAGAATGTTCGATTCCAATGACACTAAGAAAGCTGAAGTTTCGGCTAAGAATACACTATGCCATTGATGAGTCGGCTCATCAATCAAAATCGAACTGGTACGGTGAGTCGCTGGACGCTGTTGGAGATATTGCGAAGGAGATCGGAGCACCTATGGACATGTCCGGAGTGCAATGAAGATATTCAAACTGAAACTGAAAATGCCATTGATGTATCGAAATCAACGTTATGGAGAACTGTTAGAAGCATCAGCTATACGTTTAGGAAGTACGCTAGTAGAAGAAATGGCATCTGCGAGAAGCCGCATTTAGTTTGTATGAGAAGTAAATATTTACGTGAAGTACGGGAAATGCATAATCAAGATTACAACATTGTATATGTGAATGAAACTTGGATCAATGCTCACTACACTAGAGAAAAGGAGTGACAGTTATCACATGAAACTTGGATCAATGCTCACCACACTAGTGAAAAGTAATGACAGTTATCAGTTATATGAGAACTATCACCATAGCACTCCGGACATGTCCATAGGTGCTCCGATCTCCGCCTCAGCAAATCCAGCAGTGTCTAGCGGCCCAACACGCCAGTTCGATGTTGATTAATCAATCTCTTTGCATATTTAGTATGTCGTTCTTTTCGGGCTGAACCAATATTGACACCCATCTCTTTCAATCTGGTCAGCGAGTGGGATTCACAGCCTGAAACTCCTCTGTTCGGAAAGACTGTCTCAATGCGTTATCAGATGGAACGATTAAAAGATGTGTGCCCAGTGGAAAAAAGACAACATTTAATAATGGCACATGCAGGCAGCAGACATAATGGGCTGGTTAAAAATGCTAGACTTATTTTCATTTCCAATTATACGGACAACAGGGACTATCATACCGAGATGAACGGTAACATATTGAGAGATTGGATTGAAAATATTCGTCTTCCGTCCTGTACATCTTGTGTGATAATGGGCAACGCATCATGTCACGCTGTGGCAGAAGAAGACAAAATCCCGACATCTTCGAGTCCAAAAGATGCAATAAAAATTATTTGGTTCAGAAAGGAGAACATTCCATTTAACGAGGGGTGTAATGAAGCTTGAAATACTATCCATTGTTAACAAATCCAAAAAGACAGGATATTTCAAATAGACAAGTTTATCCAACAGCATGGGCATGTGTGTTTGAGACTGCCACCTTATCATTCACACTTATACCCAACTGAACTCTATTGGACCAAGATTAAAGGACAGGTGCCAGCTGAAAATAAAACTTTCAAACTTTGCAATATGAAAGAACTGTACTACAGATTATTTGTGTAAATGTGAAGACCATTGAAAATGACTATTGGGAAAAAGATGTGACGTTCGTGCAGACAAGAATAGTCATCAATATGTTAGACTCAACGGACACAGAATAAGTGAGTAAACACTTTATATGATTTATATAATATCCGTTATTTGATCCTCCAAAATTCGAATTATATATACGCCTATGAGGAAAATAACTGAATTTCTTAATTTATGGTAAATTATTTTATTCCAGTACCAAATAATTACTAGGTTAGAAAAGATCAAAGAAATTAGCTTTTACAAGAAAGGTACACTGCCTGCAACATTGAATTTTATAAAAATCTTTTCAACATCGAAAATACAACACTACATGCAAAAAATCATGTTCATCAATGCAAGGAATATGGAGATATTTGAGGTCAATCGTTGACCTCAATACCGCTCTATCCTGGGCAACTCGCTCAATCTCCTCCATGGAACTGAGACCGGTATTTCCTGCCTCTCTCAGCAAAGTTCGCTTCAGGGTCTCCTTATGTCGACCTCTCTTTCTTGAACCCTTTGCATCCCACTTCAATGCCTGCTTTGATATTCTTTGATCATTTCTCCTCAAGGTGTGCCCAACATATCTCCATCTTCTCTTTCTTATAACAGTTGTCACTAGTGGTTGACCAGACATGTTTCTAATTTCATCACTTCTCCTGAATTCGTTCCATTTTATATTCATTATTTTTCGCAGACATCTATTTTCAAATGCATTCAACTTGCTTTCTATATCTTTAGTCATTTTCCAACTCTCGCTGGCATATGTTAGGATTGATACAACATTTGAATTGAACATTCGTATTTTAGTTTTAATACTATATAACTTGCAGTTCCATATTTTATTTAGACTTTTAAAAGCTGATGTTGCTCTGCCAATTCGTATCATAATTTCTTTTTAACATTTCCTGTGCAATCAAAATTGCTACCCAAATAGTGAACTGCTCTATTTTATCATTTTAGATTCCAGTGTGATATCTGCATTACTTGCCATAGGTGTTTTCATTATATTTGTTTTTCTAAGCTTATCTGCAGTCCAACTTTTGATGCTATAGATGACAAATTGTCTGTTTTTCCATTAGTCATTTGCGTCGGTATAATTCTAAGATTGTGTGCAAAGTTTCGCTACTATAGAATAGATGGTTTTGCTACAATTCGCATTGGAATGTGGGCATGAGTTGTTGAACGGACTATAGTTACTGGTACTAGTACTAGTAGATTAGCGTCTGGCCGAATGGATTAGAGCGCGGCTCCTATGTGGGAGACCCGTGTTCAATTCACGGTAAGGTCAAGGATTGTTTTCTGTTGTGGGCATAAATGAAAAATCCTAGCTGACAGCTTTGCGGCGACTGCACTAGCCATGCAGCTATTTAATTTCGCAGGCTCACGTCCCACCTGTCCTACACTGCCATAAAGAGCGGTACTACAGGTAGTAACCACAGTACTAGTACTATGATCTGATGGTTGACATAACGAAGATTTTTTCTGGAGATCCATAGAATTATTGCTGGAGCTACGGGTTCATGCTTCGTGCAATACTCACAACAGGTGGCTTGATATTTCTCCAGGCCCGTCTGCCCAGCGTGTTCGTAGCACGTTGGACTACGGGTGACTATCCTCTGTGTGTGCGGGTTCAATTCCGCGGGATGGCAGAAAAAGCCACAGATTACCCAGATTTACGGTGTTCGTGGCACCGAACCGAAGGTTACGATGTCCATGGCACCGAGCCGAAGAGCTGAAAAACTCAAGTGCTTCTGGATCGAAAAATAAATAAATATTTCTCCAGAGAGGGACCGAGCTACATGGAGAAAACCCAGTGCAACAAAGTCACTTCTCTTTTAAATTGAAAAAAAAACAATCAAGGGTCACTGCGATTATTGTTTCCCCCGAAATCGTTCTAGCGACAAAACGAACAGGAACTTCAAAATAAGAAATCAGCGTCAGACTCTAAACTTAACGCAAATAAAAAAACAAAAACCCCAAAACTATCATCACTGCCTGTAAAGTAAAGTAAAGTAAAGGAACCCGTTCATACCTCGTGGTATATAGATCAACACAGTGTTAGGCCTGTATTTTTCATTGACCGTCGGCACACGATGGGTGATGTGGTCATCATCACGCCGGCCGCCTTTACTTTCCAACAGCATGTCTGGTACCCATTTGAGGTTGGGTCGACCTGAGAGCCGTCGCGGTCGGGAAAAATTCCACGCGCATTGCGGGAGCTGAACCCAGACCACCAGCCTTGAGAAGCGAGTTCACTAACAACTACGCTACAGCGACTCTCTTTTTTAGAGCGGATTAGGGCGGTGTAGGACATATAGGACGAGAACCTGAGGAATTTAATAGCCGCACGCAAGTGTAGTTGCTGCGAAAATGTTCAGGTTATAATTTTCTTTCATTTTCCCGACAGAAAAAATGTATTGGCATTACCGTGGAATGAACACGGGTCTCTCTCATGGGAGCCTCGCTCTGCAATTAGGTTTCATGTTATTATGTGGTCTGATGGCGGTGTACATGGATCTCTCTCATGGGACCCGCGTTCTGCAATTAGGTTTCATGTTATTATGTGGTCTGATGGCGGTGTACATGGATCTCTCTCATGGGACCCGCGCTCTGCAATTAGATTTCATGTTATTATGTGGTCTGATGGCGGTGTACATGGATCTCTCTCATGGGACCCGCGTTCTGCAATTAGGTTTCATGTTATTATGTGGTCTGATGGTGGTGTACATGGATCTCTCTCATGGGACCCGCGCTCTGCAATTAGGTTTCATGTTATTATGTGGTCTGATGGCGGTGTACATGGATCTCTCTCATGGGACCCGCGTTCTGCAATTAGGTTTCATGTTATTATGTGGTCTGATGGCGGTGTACGTGGATCTCTCTCATGGGACCCGCGCTCTGCAATTAGGTTTCATGTTATTATGTGGTCTGATGGCGGTGTACATGGATCTCTCTCATGGGACCCGCGTTCTGCAATTAGATTTCATGTTATTATGTGGTCTGATGGCGGTGTACATGGATCTCTCTCATGGGACCCGCGTTCTGCAATTAGGTTTCATGTTATTATGTGGTCTGATGGCGGTGTACATGGATCTCTCTCATGGGACCCGCGTTCTGCAATTAGGTTTCATGTTATTATGTGGTCTGATGGCGGTGTACATGGATCTCTCTCATGGGACCCGCGCTCTGCAATTAGATTTCATGTTATTATGTGGTCTGATGGCGGTGTACATGGATCTCTCTCATGGGACCCGCGCTCTGCAATTAGATTTCATGTTATTATGTGGTCTGATGGCGGTGTACATGGATCTCTCTCATGGGACCCGCGCTCTGCAATTAGGTTTCATGTTATTATGTGGTCTGATGGCGGTGTACATGGATCTCTCTCATGGACCCGCGTTCTGCAATTAGATTTCATGTTATTATGTGGTCTGATGGCGGTGTACATGGATCTCCCCATGGGACCGCGCTCTGCAATTAGGTTTCATGTTATTATGTGGTCTGATGGCGGTGTACATGCCAGAGATATCAGTGAAGAAAAAGGTGCTTCATAAACAGAAAAATAAACTAGGCCTTGAGATGTGGATATATAGAAGAATAGGCAGAGTTTCATGGACAGAAAAACAGACAAATAAACAAGTTTTAGGAAAACTAGGCATGAAGAAACAATTATTAAGAGAAATAAAATTCAGACAAGTAAAGTATTTTGGGCACATAAAAAGACATGACACCATGATAAAACATTTACTAGAGGGAAAGTTGAGGGAGGAAGAGCAAGAGGAAGACCGAGAGATAAGTGGGAGGAAACTTTAAGAAATGGACAGGTTACAGTCTGGCAGTGTGCAACACAAAGGCGAAAGACAGAGGATGCTGGAGATTCATTGCAGCCAACCTTCGATGTGGAGACGGCACCTGATGATGATGATGATGATGTAATACAGAACGACAACTACTTAGAAAAGAACAAATGATTGATTAGCCTGACGGAATGCGAAATAACTGAATAGTTTTAAGTGCAGCAGTTGTTAATATGACAAGTTTTTGTTGTGAATAGAAAGGAATTCATGCGTGAATACAGTCCCACAACAGCGACAAACGTACTTCTTTTGTATTGCTTAACTGTAGCACAAACAAGACAAGGGTCTTTGGGTTAAGTTAAGCCACAGCCAACTATAAGCTCATACGGCCAGCGGACTCTGGAAATAAGGCCTCAACCGTCACGTGACCTTGCATTCCAGTATTATTGTATATAGACGAATTCACTTAAAAATCAACACAACATGCTAAATCAAGGTTATATTATGTAACAAGTTCAGTTTAACAATAAGAAATATCAGTATTATTAATATTTTTCATCAATAAATAACCATAGACTCATAGAATTGAGTAAAATTGCAAAATAAAGTTTGTAGTGTTCTATCAAACATATAAAATATCCAGCCCCACAACTCAAATTAGGCCAGGGTTTCCCCGGTGAGTTATGCGGATTAATATTAGAGTTGGTTGTGGTTAAGCCTTTGACTTGCTTTCCAAAGGTCGTGTATTCGAGCCCGAACCACGCCGTTATGTTCACGAATGCATTTTTATCACGGATATCCCTAGAATTGTTGCCGGAGATACGGAGTTCGTGCTTTGTGCACTACTCGCAGCAGGTAGTGTTGTTCATCCTTTGTGCACTACTCGCAGCAGGTAGTGTTGTTCATCCTTTGTGCACTACTCGCAGCAGGTAGTGTTGTTCGTTCTTTGTGCACTACTCGCAGCAGGTAGTGTTGTTCGTTCTTTGTGCACTACTCGCAGCAGGTAGTGTTGTTCATCCTTTGTGCACTACTCGCAGCAGGTAGTGTTGTTCATCCTTTGTGCACTACTCGCAGCAGGTAGTGTTGTTCATCCTTTGTGCACTACTCGCAGCAGGTAGTGTTGTTCGTTCTTTGTGCACTACTCGCAGCAGGTAGTGTTGTTCGTCCTTTGTGCACTACTCGCAGCAGGTAGTGTTGTTCGTCCTTTGTGCACTACTCGCAGCAGGTAGTGTTGTTCATCCTTTGTGCACTACTCGCAGCAGGTAGTGTTGTTCGTCCTTTGTCCACTACTCGCAGCAGGTAGTGTTGTTCGTCCTTTGTGCCCTACTCGCAGCAGGTAGTGTTGTTCGTCCTTTGTGCCCTACTCGCAGCAGGTAGTGTTGTTCGTCCTTTGTGCCCTACTCGCAGTGTGTTGTTCGTCCTTTGTGCCTACTCGCAGCAGGTGGTGTTGTTCGTCCTTTGTGCCCTACTCGCATGTTGTCTCCTTGCCTACTCGCTGTTGTCGCCTTTGCCCTACTCGCAGCAGGTGGTGTTGTTCGTCCTTTGTCCACTACTCGCAGCAGGTGGTGTTGTTCGTCCTTTGTGCCCTACTCGCAGCAGGTGGTGTTGTTCGTCCTTTGTCCACTACTCGCAGCAGGTGGTGTTGTTCGTCCTTTGTCCACTACTCGCATGTAGTTCGTTCTTTATCCACTACTCGCATGTTGTTCGTCCTTTGTCCACTACTCGCATGTTGTTCGTTCTTTGTCCACTACTCGCATGTTGTTCGTTCTTTATCCACTACTCGCATGTTGTTCGTTCTTTATCCACTACTCGCATGTTGTTCGTTCTTTGTGCACTACTCGCATGTTGTTCGTTCTTTATCCACTACTCGCATGTTGTTCGTTCTTTGTGCACTACTCGCATGTTGTTCGTTCTTTGTCCACTACTCGCATGTTGTTCGTCCTTTGTCCACTACTCGCATGTTGTTCGTTCTTTGTCCACTACTCGCATGTTGTTCGTCCTTTGTCCACTACTTGCAGCAGGTAGTCTTGCCATTTCTACAAAGAGGAATCAAGCCATATGGGGAAATATCCGGTGCAGTGAAGTAAATCCTTATTCCCAAGTGCCGCTTAGACACAAACAAGGCCGTTTGTTGACAATGGGAAATAACTCTCACCAAATACATGACCTCATTTTTTCCCCTTCAGAAAATAGAACTGGACACATAAAGTAACTAGGAAGTTCTAGTCTGAACACACGGAAAGGATATTATTTGATGGAAAAGGATGGCTTATATTTGCTGAAGACATTTTGAAAAAAAGGGACATATCTCAGACCCTGGTTAGCACTGAGACACCATCTCAGATTCAATTTTCACGATTAATACAACGGACTGAGAGACCATCTATATCACAGATTCACGATTAATACAACAGACTGAGACATCATATATAACACATATTAATATATAACAGACTGAGACATTATCTATAACACAGATTCATGATTAATACAACCTATCTGTGTTCAGTGTGTCGAGTTATTTTAACCCTCCAAACACTAGGACAAATCATTATTGCACTTCGGTGAGTAACCATGTGTGCTACAACCTCTTTCTTACATAGAAGGATCTCAATAACAGTGCACGAACTCCGTAGCACCGGCGAGGGTCATCGATGTAATTTAGAAAATGATAAAAATATTTTGTAGGAATTAAGTTTTAAAAATACATTTTAAATGATTTATCTAATGAATTTTATCCGGGCAGCGGTTTTCCAGCCTGCTCTTCTCGATTGTGAACTGCCAATTGTTCTTTTACATGCTCAACTTCAACAAGGGACATACGTTATATCGTCCGTTTCCAATAGGACTAACAACTCGATCTCACCTACACTAAGATCAGGAGAAAAATATCCCGATGTCTCCACGAGAAAGCGACCCTAGTACCGTTGGAGCGAGAAGCGAGGACCTAACCTCTACGTCACAGACTCCCTACCCGGAACTATCAGACTCCCTACCCGGAACTATCAGACTCCCTACACGGAACTATCAGACTCCCTACCCGGAACTATCAGACTCCCTACCCGGAACTATCAGACTCCCTACCCGGAACTATCACTCCCTACCCGGAACTATCATGTCATGAAATAAAGGAAATAACTACTGGCATGTCGGTAAAGTGATTAATGTTGGTTATGCGACTAACACATTTTCAAATTTAGTTTAACAAATAAATTACAAAGTTTTCAATTCCAATGTTGTTTCAATCCTAACATATGCTAGCGAGAGTTGGAAAATAATTAAAGTTATAGAAAATAAGTTAATGTACTTGAAAACAGATGTCTGCGAAAAATAATTAACATAAAATTGATCAATTCGGGAGAGGTGATGAAATCAGAGAAATGTTTGGTCAACCATTAGTAACAACTGTTATCAGAAGAAGATGGAGATGTGATCAAATAATACCAAGGCAGGCACTGAAGTGGGATGCAAAAGGATCAAGAAAGAGAGGGCGCCATAGGAAGACCCTGAAACGAATTTTACTGAGAGAGGCAAGAAATATCAGTCTCAGTTCCACGGAGGAGATTGAGCGATTTGTCCAGGAAAGAGCGGTATGGAGAAATTACTTGCAGGCCCCATGTAGCGTATATCAGCAGGAGAGGAATTATTATTATATTCCATTAACGGATTAAACATTTAATCAATTCGTCATCCAGTTTAGCGGATTCAAGATTTCCTTTGAACTACTTAGTGGATTCATATTTTCATTTCATCAAGTCCTCATTCCGTTAAGTGAATTAATCACTTCGTTTCATTAATTCATTGTTTAGTCGATTAACATTTTAATTTAATCAATAGCCATTCCGTTTAGTGGATTCTTCTTCTGCGTTCTCACTAGATTGGGATTTCGGATTCTCTAATAAAGACAGCCGTCTGCCTCAGATTATCAGCCACTCCAAACAGTTTGTCTTGGACGCTAGTGTAAGTGGGCCACCTCTTTCTTCTCAAGTCTGCATACTGGGGACAGTTCTGTAGGATATAATTCCTATGATTTCTGCTTCCCCGTTTGTGCCGACTTCTTCCTGCAGTAAGTTTTGGCCACCCTCGTGGTGGTAGGTCTGACATTCTTACTGCGTGGACATCTCCGAGGCAGATTGGCGACCGTAGAATACGTTATCCCATTCCTCATTGTGAGGGGTCGTGGCACCATGTTATGCGCCTTACGACCTGGTGCATCCGTTTTCTGCAAGCATTTGTTTCGGGTTAGCATTCCCTGGCGGACACATGCATCCGATTTCAACCAAACCTTCTTAGTCGCCTCTTACGACATGCGTGGCAGGTAACAATGGTTCTATTCTTTACGCCCCAAATTTGGGCCCCGGTAACCACTCGGGCAGTTTAGTGGATTCAACATTTCATTTAATAATTCCTACTTCATGTGAGCGTCTGTAGCTCAAGCGTTAGTGAGCTCGATCACGAACCCTAGCGTACCTGGTTCAAACCCCACGGTGGGCAAGTTTGGAAGCAAATTCGTTTCCTTGGGATTTTTATCAAAGGTAAAAATAGACCTCACCGTTCAGAAAGCAATGGCAAACTACTGAACGTATAAGTGGTGCCTAGAAAATCAACGACTCGTTTACTGTGGTTGATGGCTACGTCCTTTAGGATATGCCACGATTGTTCACTTCATGGGGTATCTGTGGCGTAGAGGTTAGGTGCTCGTTTCTCGGGCAAAAGGTACCAGGTTCGCTCCCTCGTGGAGCTATCTGAATATTTTTTCTAAGAACCTCCGATCTCAGTGTAAGTGAGATCGAGTTCCTAGTCCTATTGGAGATGGGCGATAAAACGTAGGTCCCATGTTCAATTGGAAAGTCTAAAAGAACCCTATGCAGTTCAAAATCGAGAAGAACAGGATGGAAAGCTGATGCCCAGTTGAAAATTCTTTAGAGAAGTTAAAAAAATATAATTCCGACAAAAATATCTTCACCATCTTCAAAATTATATCAAGAACCCTCGCTTTTGCTATGGAATTCGTGCACTGCAACTGCGATCTTTGTGTGTAAAAAAGAGATCGGAGCACACATGGTTACTCACCGAAGTGTAATGATGATGATCCAATCAATTTCTTAATCCTTCTAGGGATTCACCTTATGATGTAATCATTGTGCTATTTTGTTTGTGATTTACACCATTTCATTTAAATCAACGTTCTATTCTATTTAAATATTCAGTATATATATATGGAACTGCAGTAAAACTATTTGATTGGCAAAACACGTAATTACAAAGTACTGTAGTTTTACAAATTACAAAAACAATGACAAAATACAGCAACGTTTCAACCAACAAGGCTTTAACCTTGTTTAATGACTTCACTGTTTCCTCTAACCAAGAGTTATACTGTAATACTTGCATAAAGTATCTGCAAACAGTCCAGATCGTGTGACCAAATCGTATATATCACAGAAGAAGTTGAAGATGTTTTGCTTCAAGGTAAAGCTCCGACAGGCATGAAAGGTAATGCATCGTTCGGAGCATTCTAGCAAGGACTTAACTTGGAATGACTCCAGTTTAGTTACGTCTGCGTTTGGACAGCTACCGTTAGCCAAAAGGCGAAAGTTCTTGCTTCTACTGCATGGTATTCTGGCGCATTTACTATTTTCTGTGGATAATTAAATTCAATTTATTGTAACGATAGTATTACGTTAATCATTCTTTTCTTCTCTTTCCGTATTAACCGAATCATTCATAAATTCATCAAGTAGCTTGCCCTTCTAGAACTTGACTCCCATGACAGCAGTCCTGAAAAACTATCTATTCTATACAAGTTGACCGGAGTCAGCAGCAGTCATTCTCAGATCGTCAATGATATCTTGCATCCATCGTCTTCTAGGTCTTCCTCTCATTTTTCTTCCAGACACCATTTCCTCCAAAAATATTCTCTAGGCACTCATGTCGTTTAATGTGTTCAAAATATTTAATTTTCCTTGATTTTATGTTCTTTAATAACCAACTCTCTTTTCTTCATTTCTTCTTTTGTCGTCACACTGCTACCGGGTTGTTGCCCAGTGTCGTGGTTTTCTGTTTTTGTCTTGCGCTGTTCTGGTGGCTTGTGTGATTGTTATTTTTGCTCTTTCACAGTGATTCTGCTGCGCCATCTAACCATCTTTTCCTCTTGCCTTCCTTCCCGAAGTTCTGTTGTAGAAGACTCTGTATACTGTGGAGTTTGGATGCATTCTTATTAAGTGGCCAAACCACTTCATTCTTTGTTTCTCAATGTAATTCAAGCAAGGCTCCGTGCCAACTTTCTTTATTATGCTGATGTTGGTGATTCTGTCTTTTCTGGTGTTGTTGGTAACTTTCGCAGGCAGCGCATTTCACATGTAGTTATTTTTTACACTATACACCATGACTACGCGTGAATTCATAAGGGGTGAATAGAAAATAATAATATAAACACAAGGGTTACCTAAACCGTATAAGTTCTATTCTTAATTGATATATTCCTAGCTTAGCTCATTGTACATGTTTGGCTCTGGTAACACAAAGTAGGTATAAAAATGCTGGTGATCATCTGTTGCTTAGCTGCCTGTGAAATTTTGGGTGCCTTAACAATGGGGCTAGCTGGTAGGTTACAGCATTTGATTTTGTACTCTAGCCTCTATCTCTGTATCTAGTCTTCCGTTTTCTGTGAATATGCTTCCTAAGTATTTGAATTCTTTCACTTGGTTTATTTTAGTGCCATTGACATGGATGTCAAGTTTATTGTCAAACTCTCTGTAATCAACCGAATCATTAGTGATATATATATATATTCAGGTTGAGAGCTTTTGTTATTTAGTTTGTCGTTCATTTAGACAAAGATGAACCCAAAAAGGGTCTCTGTACGGTCTTTCTATAAAGTAGGGTCCGCTACAAAGGACATGGGAAACAAGGGAAGAAAAGTTTACAAACACATGGTCAACAATATCTCTATTTACAGCATCAACCATCTTATAAATAGTGCACTATTTTTAGACTCCGAACCCAACACATAACATTTAATAATCACATGAACAGAATTCAAGTACAATACACTCCAGAGTACACTCCAGTGTGCACATCACGAAATCGTTCATCACACCTCCTCAGGTGCAAAACGCAAGATGATATAAGGATTCTCCGATGCGAGATAAATGGAACACAGCGGAACGATATAAATACGTTAAGTTAAATTTTGTGCTAATTTAACCATGTTAGTATCATGTTTTAGTTAATTTAGTTTTTGTGTTCTTGATAAAGGTCTTAAGCACCGAAACGTTGAGTGTGGTTTTTTTTTTTTTTCATATCTTATAATTAATTTTTCCCTTCTTATGTAATACTGTATATACCAGTCTTTGCTCTATCGCCTATTTCCTCAGTATTACCGCAGCTACCCTAACGATTTTCTCCAGATCTGATCTGATCCAGTCTGACCACCTCAGATTTGTTGATTTTCCTACATCGCATTTAACCATGCCGGATGCAGAATGCTGGGTGTAACAAGAAGAGACCGGTTGAGAAATGAAGACATCAGGAAAAAGTGGGTACAACATCAGTACTAGACTTCATCAAGAAACAACAAATTAAATGGTTCGGTCACGTAAGCAGATTACCATCAGACAGTGCACCCAAAGAGCAATGCTGCTCCGATACAATGGGTACAAAGCAAAAGGCCGGCCACGCAAAAGATGGACCTCATTTAATAATACAGAGCGACGAAAGAGAAATCCATGTGCACACCGAATCGCATAACTAGGTGCACCGTTATAGGAAATTCTTCTTCTGATCGCGATAAAGGCATACAGCGGGAATGATAAAAAGAAGAAAGAAAACCATGCCACAAATCATGTCGCAGTCTGCGAC
This sequence comes from Arion vulgaris, assembly GCA_020796225.1. NCBI lineage: Eukaryota > Metazoa > Mollusca > Gastropoda > Stylommatophora > Arionidae > Arion > Arion vulgaris. The sequence continues at coordinate 5,686,865 of CM036760.1, forward strand.
CTATGGTCAAACGGGGCAGACAAACGAACGCAGACGACGGCAACTAGCAGTCAATGAGTTAACTATAGACTGTATATTCAAAGAACTCATCATATTGTTCTACTTACGGGTAAGATAGTCCTGCTTGTCCAAGTTTGCACAGTTCTCATCTACTAATGTTTGAATCTTGCTCATATCCATGACACTCTGGACAACGGTCAAACATGCCACACTTCCATGGTAGCCAACGTCGGACGTTCTGATGCTATAAGCTTGACCAATACTTATATTTAATTTAGAAATTAGATCTGCAAATGAAAGATAAAAATACAGACACAAATTATTATTTGCCGGTTACAATAACACTAACATCAGCATAAGAAAGAAAGTTGGCACAAAACCGTGATTGAATTACATAGATAAACAAAGAATGAAGTGGTTTGGCCACTTAATAAGAATGCATCCAAACTCCACAGTAAACAGATTCTTCTACAACAGAACATCGGAAAGAAGGCAAGAGGAAGACCACGGAAAAGATGGTTAGATGGCGTAGCAGAATCCTGTGAAAGAGCAAAGATAACAATCACACAAGCCACCAGAACAGCACAAGACAAAAACAGAAAACCACGACACTGGGCAACAACCCGGTAGCAGTGTGACGACAAAAGAAGAAGAAGAAGACAATAACACTTCTATCGTTTTTCAAAATTACATCAGGGCCTTAGCTGATGCTACAGAGTTTATGCACTGCAGTTACCATTTTCATGGGCAAGAAAGAAATCGAAGCACAGGTATCTATTCGTCGAAGTACAATGTTGATCGTTCTATCAATCAATCAATTTATCAACAATCAATCTGTTCCATAGACTAGCTGTAGATTGGGGAAACATATAAGTTGGTGACATATCTGAGTCAAACAACAAGAAAAGATGAACAGAAAACAACTTCTCAGGAAGACGAGAACCAACTGTATACACATAATTTTTGTTTGGCCCCATCAAGAAAAATTATCACGAGCCGCTACTGACAACGGCTTGCTGTATACTGCTGCACACACGATTATGGAATATCATGACGTAAATTTCCACCATTCCATCAATACTAAAATATTTCCCAAATCCATTGCACAGCGATTTTATAAATACTCTGTACAATATACTTCCTAGCTCCACAACAAACCTTGTAGTATTAAGTCAGGCTCTTTTCTTTTCATTATAATACTAGTTTCTTTACGTGTGGAACTAAATTACAAGTACCCCGAAGTCGGAGTAAGGTACCCTGAATTGCATGGGACACTGGTGATAAGCAAAGCAAACCATCAGACAAAAATCAGTCAGTGGTGCCATATTATACGCTATGATTACGCGTGAATTCATAAGGGGTGAATAGAAAATAATAATATAAACACAAGGGTTACCTAAATCGACCCTGCAAGATGTCGTTGATGTGTTGAATACAGTGTTTGTCAGGATGCCGATGGTATTGTTGATCTGATAGGTGACGCACAGAAAAGACCAGGTATGCTCCTGGATACGTTCTTGACTGCTGACAGCACCACATATACCTTAAGAAAAGAAGAACGAATGTATACATGAACTATATAAAGTGAAATTGTATAACTTCCAGCAGTAGTCAGTACATTAACTAAATAGTAAAGGTAGGTACTAAATAGTGTGAAAACTATCAAACGATGATGTCTACAGAATGCTGGGAGTACAGAAGAAAACTAGTCACAACAGAGATGAAGTGTCTACCATGAATGCTGGGAGTATCAAGAAGAAAACTAGTCACGACAGATATGAAGTGTCTACACAGAATGCTGGGAGTAACAAGTAGAAAACTAGTCACAACAGAGATGAAGTGTCTATGCAGAATGCTGGGAGTAACAAGTAGAAAACTAGTCACAACAGAGATGAAGTGTCTATGCAGAATGCTGGGAGTAACAAGTAGAAAACTAGTCACGACAGAGATGAAGTGTCTATGCAGAATGCTGGGAGTAACAAGTAGAAAACTAGTCACGACAGAGATGAAGTGTCTACGCAGAATGCTGGGAATAGCAAGTAGAGACCGGTTTAGAAATGAAGACACCAGGAAAAACGTGGGTACAACATCAATGCTGAAATTTATCAAGAAGCAACAAATTAAATTGTTCGGCCACATAAGCAGATTACCATCAGGCAGTGCGCCACAGAGAGCAATGTTGCTCCGATACAGTGGATACAAAGCAAAAGGCGTGTCACGCAAAAGGTGGACCTCAGCGATAACAGAGGGAACGAAAGACACTATTTATGAAGCACACACAAAAGCTGTGGTAGAAAACTCTTCGTCTCCTGAAGCTGTGTGGCAAATCATGATTAGAGAAGAGAAAGAAAGACAAGGTGCATAGAGAGGCTCGCTCCAGGTGTCTCCTTTTCAACCTGATGCTGAAAGGCAAACATGATTAGAGAATAGATAGATAGATAGAGTAAAGGAACCCTTTTTTTATACAACGTCATATATAGGGTAATACAGTGTTGGGCCCGTATTTTTCATTGGCCGTCGGCACACGATGGGTGATGTGGTCAACATCACACAGACCGTTTTTACTTCCCAGTGCTTTTTCTTTTACCCAATTGAGGCTGGGCGGACCGGAGAGCCGTTATGGTTGGAATTAATTCCACGCCCACTGTAGAATTGAACCTGGGCCACTTGCCTAAGAAGAGAGTTCACTAACAAATGCTCTACTGCGGCTCTCTGTAGTTAGTTACTAAGGACATTAACTTTGAACGTAAGTTCTATTCTTAATTGATATATTCCTAGAGTTATCTTCCTTTTGGATTATGTCGGAGCGTAGGTCAGAAACTGGTTGGATTATGTCAGAAAGAAATATGAATCATTAAATTTTTTTTGGGTCCCGATCCAGAAGCACTTGAGCTTTTCAGCTCTTCGGCTCGGTGCCATGGACATCGTAACCCTTCGGCTCGGTGCCACGAACACCGTAAATCTGGGGAATCTGTGGCTTTTTCTGCCATCCCGCGGAATTGAACCCGCACACACAGAGGGATAGTCACCCGTAGTCCAACGCGCTACGAACACGCTGGGCAGACGGGCGAATCATGAAATAAAAGCTCTAAGGAATCTTTTCCCTCTGTCGACCTCTATCCATGTATCTTTCAGACTGTGATGAGAACGACATTAATTTAGCAAATGTCATTCTACATGAAGAATGTATTTATCCATCATCCGTTCTTCGCTCGTTTCTTGTCATCATCAAATAGTGTGTCCTGAGCAGAACTTTGCTACCGTAACAGTCTTTCGGAATTTCTCCCTCATATGTCAGATGTTTCACCTCTGCAGTCGCCATGCTTAAATCATCATCCACATCCTTAATCCAACATCTTCGTGGTCTTTCTCTCCCCTCTCTTTTCTGGGAAGCCTTCTTCAATAATAGTCTTCGGCAACCCTTCAAGTCTCTATATGTATCCAAAATACTTCAATTCTTTCATTCTTATTTGTAGCAAAGTCCAGTTTTCTTTGATTTTGAGTTTTTTTCTGGATTTATCTATATATCTGTATTGTTCTCTGCTATGTCTATAATATACCTAGGACTTTTCTGTAACAGTTATATTCAAAAGCACATACATGTTTTTCCTTGCCTTGTTGTCCATGCTTCACACCCATACGTTGCCACTGGGAATATGCATTCTCTTAGTATTGTGATCTTTGTTTTCCTATCAGTTCCATTCCATACTCCTTTTAGTTGTTTAATTTTTGAAAGTCTATGTGTGTTCTCCTTTTAATTTTCATCATCCCAATCCATATCCTGTTAGCAGTGAACCGAGAAATTCAAACTGTTCACATTTTCTAATTTCTCTTCGGCGCTGAATAAAAATGTTCTTTTTGTCATTAATTTTTAATATTTTTATCTTTTCCTTTTTCTCCTCACACGTCCACCGAACTACATCTCTTTTGTAGGCCTCTGTTTTTATTCTTAATATCTTCTTTTTGTAATGTTGGTTAAAGTAGTAAATAATACATCATTTCAGAGACAAATTACAAGGAGGGACAAAAAGTATGGCATTATGTTTTAACAAACGTTCAGGTATAAATACATAATTAATACAGTTCGCAAATATGGCAGGCGAAAGCATCGGTTCAGAAAATGAGAAGCATTATATGCAACAAGTCATTGTCAGTTGAGATCAGAATGAGAGTTATTCAGTGCTACATAGAACCATTACTGATATACGGATGCGAGTCATGGACAATATACAAACAGATCGAAACATCTCTGAGGGCCACAGAGATGTGGTTTTACAGAAGAATGATGAGAATCCCATGGACTGCTAAAAGGACTAATGTTGAGGGGTTGAATGAGGTATAGAAACATATAAAGCTTATCATCAATCTCAGAAAGAGGCTGTCATCATTTTTCTCACATTGATGAGGAAGGGAGGTTTAGAACACATTGTAACAACCGGTAAAATCAAGAGTTGACGAGACAGAGGAAGACAGAGAGAGAGAGAGAGAGAGAGAAAATTGTGAATAGCCTAACTTCATGGCGCAGAATAGCGTCAACGTCTGAGAAGATAGCAAACAACAGAGACATAGATTTGTCGGGATCCATGACCGCCTACGCCAGCCAACACGTCACCTGATAATGGTGCTGATAAAATATAACTATAATTTAAACACAATAATAATAATAAAAATAATAATAATAACAAAACTCAATTAGAATTATTACCTGTCTTATCAGTTATTTCAAATTGTGCATAGCCAAGATGAAGTTTCAACGTCAATCTAAAATCGACGGGCGATTTACTTGTGGATGTCACAATATCCCAAATGACACCTTCTGCATGGTAGTCAGGTTTTATTGCAATAGCGATAGCCACATCAGCGTTGAAAATCTGATCTGGTAATTCAGTTTTCAAGTAGGACAAGACAGAGCCATCCAAGTAGATAACAGAACGGTTATCAACACCATACTTTGATTTAAATCTGTAGCACTGTTGAACAAACAACAACTATCAAGAGACGATAGTAAAACTAAATGATATTGGTTGGATTTAGATTGTTTAGTAATTCATTATGTATGTGTGAATGTTCCTTGACAAAGACTTATAGTCGAAACGTTGGATTTTGTTAGTTTTATGATTTGATTATTAATTTTGCATGCTTATGTGCTACCATACATACATGACTTTGTTCTAAAACGCCAATTTATTAAGTATCATCGTAGCCATCCTCGGTTTTTTCCAGATCTAATTTGATCCGCCCTGACCACCTCAGATTTGTAGGTTTCCGTATAACGTTGAACAAACATCAACTATCAGGAAGACGACAGTACACCTATTTGGTATTGGTGAATCAACTATCAGTGAGACCTATTTGGTATTGGTGAATCAACAGCAGTGGCGGCTCGTGATCATTTTTGTTGATGGGGCCAGACATATATTTTTGAAAAAATCATGGTCTCGGTTAGGATATATTTTAATGTATAAAATAATAAATATACGTTACACCTTATTTTTAGTGGGGCCCGGCCCCACTAGCCATTAATGACGAGCCGCCACTGAACAACAGTAATATATATATATATATGTTTCTTGCCCATCCAATGCCTCTAATATGTAGATTGGCCGTGCCCATTTTGCACACATCCCCTCTCGATAATACTGCTTTCATCCAAAGGAAAGACAAAGTCCACACATTTGGAATTATGCAGGGATGCACTTGATACCAGATGATGGAATTGAATAAATATTGTCATCAACTGCCATACAGCCCTCTCCCTCAGGATTTGTGCTCGAGGTTTCAGTTTCAGTTTGAAATATCTTCATTGCACTCTGGATGTCCATAGGTACTCCGATCTCCTTCACAATATCCCCAACAGCGACCAGCAACTGACTGTACCAGTTCGATTTTGATTGAAGCGCCTACTCATATAACTGTTGTCAGGGGCGACTTGTCATTAAGAGGCAGTGAGGCCTGGCCGTACCAAAAATATTGAGTAACGTGTACTGCAAGGAGTGAAAGGGTTAAACACACCCCCTCCTCCAAATAAGCAGATTAAAAACAACACGATATATATATATATATACAGTGGCGACTCGTGATCATTTTTTTGTGTTGTGGCCGACACAAATTTTCGGAAAAACTATGGTTTTGGGTTAGGTTATATTTCAATTTATAAAATAATAAATACACATTACACATTATTTTTGGTGGGGCCCGGCCCCACAGGCCCTTAATGACGAGCCGCCACTTTATATATACATATAACGAGAGAGAGAGAGATAGAGAGAATAAAACAAAAATTAAGAACTCCAGATGAAGCACGAAAGTCAATGAATATGAACAATAAAAAGTCAGTACACAAGTATTAAGGACTTCTTTATTTAAAAAAAAATTACCACGCACAAAATACGAACCACAAACCTTTGTTTCTTACAGAATCCATTGCCTAGGTCTACACATGAGTATTTTAAAGAACGCAACCAGCTAGCTCTCCTAGTTCAAATATATATATATATATATTTATCGCCCGAGTGGTTGCCGGGGCCCAAATTTGGGGTGTAAAGAATAGGACCACTGTTACCTACCACGCATGTCGTAAGAGGCGACTAAGGAGGTTTGGTCGAAATCGGATGCACGTGTTCGCTAGGGAATGCTAACCCGAAACAAATGCTTGCAGAAAACGGATGCACCAGGCCGTAAGGCGCATAACATGGTGCAACGACCCTTCACAATGAGGAATGGGATAACGGATTCTACGGTCGCCAATCTGCCTTGGAGATTTAGCTAAGCAGTAAGAATGTCAGACCTACCATCATAAGGGCGGCCAAAACTTTCTGCGGGAAGAGGTCGGCACAAACGGGGAAGAAGAAATCATAGGATTTATATCCTACAGAACTGCCCCCAGTATGCAGACTTGAGAAGAAAGAGGTGGCCCACTTACACCATCGTCCAAGAGAAACTGTATGGCGTGGCTGATAATCTGAGGCAGTGGCTGCCTTTATTAGTTATTAGAGAATCCGAAATCCCAATCTAGTGAGAACGCAGTACAAGAAGAATATATATATATATATGGTAATGTTGCAGTATGTTGTAGTACAGTTCTTTGGAAATTTAATGGATTTTGTATTGCAACAACTAACTTGTTTTTGCAGTTGAAATACGTCTTTTCATTAAAACTGTAAGTTACAAATTTCTGTTAAAAAATAACCAAGAACATCATCGATTTTGATTCATGTTGACATTTGTCTCGAATTTCTCGTCAAAAAAAATGTTTTCATTTCTCACTGTCAATGTTATTATCTTTATGGGACAGTGCTGTTATAACGCTCAAAGTGAGCAACATTCTTTTTCTTATTTTTTTTTAAACTTACAGTTGATTCGCCGGGGAATAATTATGAAAAAGGGAGAAATATCGTGGGAGTCTTACCCCATAGTAAAGGTGGACGCCAGCTAAACATGTTGAGAACCACTGGTGTTGAGTGATCTGTCCTTGATTTTTTCCATGTTCTTTGTTATTCAAGTAGTTTGATATTTCGAAAAAGAAACATCACAAAAATGAAAATTACTTGGAGAAAAGTTTAATATTAACTGTTTAAATCGTAAATGCATAGGCACACATTAGTATCGGATGCACCAGGACACGTTAGCTCAGAACACACGCTGGGAACGTGGAAGGATCAGATTTCAAACGTGACTTTGAATAAGAAAAAATAATTTGGATAGAAGTTATTTGAAATGTATGATAGAAAGAAACATGAGATTAAAGTAGGTTGAGATAAAACACCATTAGACAAAAATCGTTCGACATTGACAGAATACGTGCTTTCACTCGACGATTCGAGGTGTGAGATAGTAAATAAGATTTTGCATATGCTTAGACCCAGTGACGGCTCGTCATTAAGGGCCAGAGGGGCCGGGCCCCACCAAAAATAATGTGTAACGTGTATTTATTATGTAATGGATTAAAATATAACCTAACCAAAACCATGATTTTCCCGAAAATTGTGTCTGACCCCACTAACAAATACGATCACGAGCCGCCACTGCTTAGACCTCCATGGAAAATAGCCTTCAAATAGAAATGTATTGATTATTGAACATACCTGATGGACGTCTGACTAGTAGAACATACCTGATGGACGTCTGATTACTAGAACATACCTGAAGGACGTCTGACTACTAGAACATACCTGTTAGCCGTGTAACCATTGGGACAGATTAGACGCACATACCTGAGAAGCAGGAGGAGTGCTTGGTTCTACCTCGTTGATAACTCCATATCCATTGCTACTGAGACTCAATGGCCAAAGTTGCAGAATTGTCGAATCTACTTGGGGGGTTTCAGCCATGCATTCTTTTTTCACAACTTCTGTGAACAACAAATTATTTCTTCGTTGAAAAGAGATGTACATAAATTAATCTATAAATCTGAGGTGGTCAGAACGGATCAGATCAGATAAATTATGCTTTAGTTTATTAAGTATTCTGTGTCTGTATTTGTTATCTTGATAAGGCCTATGGTCGAAACGTCGAGTGCTGTTTATTTTCATATTTAATCATTAATTTTCCATTACTTATGTAATACTGTATATACATGTCTAAGTTCAATCGCCCTTTTCGTTGAAATAATATCGTTGTATACAGTGGCGGATCGTAGTCATTTTTCTCGGTGGGGCCAGACACAAATTTTCGGAAAAATCAAGGTTTTGGAGTATTTTCTATTATTTGTCTATTCCGGGAAGTTATTACCCCTTTCGATTTTTGGTGGGGCAGTGCTCCACTGGCCCTTAATGACGAGCCGCCCCTGGTTGTATATTATTTCATGTGTTTTCCTCCCAAAAATACGAAATAAAATCGCATACTATGCTTTCCTTTACATAATTGATATTCTGAATATTATTATTATTTTTAGAAACAGTTATTCATCTTTAATGTAGTCCACCCGTAGAAAAACTTGATAAGTAAGTTTCTGGCTAAATAGACAAGAAAATTAGCAAATACTCAGTCTTTGTAAAAAGATTCCCATTCCTCCTTTCCTGCTTGCGCTCTGTTGTCTATTCTTCTACTTCTTCTTCTTCCTCTTCTTCAAACGCTCCATATCGACCACTTGTTAACCACTCTTTGTGATTTGTATGTGATCTAAGCGTAAGAGCGATTGTACGTTGTGCCAGTTATGGTCATACAAGTAGGCCAGCACATTCGATTTCTGCAACGCTTTTATTTACTAGGGTAGCTTCCTAAGCCCTACATCAGTCGCCTCTTACGACATGTCTTGTAGGTTGCAGTAGTACTATTCTTTGCTTCCCTTGCGGGCCCGGCACCACACAGGCGGTTGTCTATGCTAAATGTAAACACAGCTTTAACGAAAGATTAATCAATGTTATCAGATAATCGGATCAATGAGTCTAACAAGGATGAAGAATAACAGTTGAAGTATAAACAATTGGATGCGAGACAATACAAACATTGTGTGAAAGATCCTGTTCCTGAGGTAGGAGAGGATACAGAAGACCGACAGTGTGTGCATCGGATCAAAATTCCCACCAAGAACATAACTAGGGTCTCCACCTTGGTAGAGATAAAGTCTTGGAGTCTTCTTTCTTTTGTCGTCACACTGCTATCGGGTTGTTGCCCAGTGTCGTGGTTTTCTGTTTTTGTCTTGCGCTGTTCTGGTGGCTTGTGTGATTGTTATCTTTGCTCTTTCACAGGATTCTGCTACGCCATCTAACTATCTTTTCCGTGGTCTTCCTCTTGCCTTCTTTCCCGATGTTCTGTTGTAGAAGACTCTGTATACTGTGGAGTTTGGATGCATTCTTATTAAGTGGCCAAACCACTTCATTCTTTGTTTATCTATGTAATTCAAGCACGGTGTTGTGCCAACTTTCTTTCTTATGCTGATGTTGGTGATTCTGTCTTTTCTTGTGTTGTTGGTCTTGGAGTAATCATCATAAAATAGCTTGTCCTGGGTAGAACTTTACCACCCTAACAGTCCTACGGAATTTGCCTTTCTCATAGCCAGATGTCCAGCCTCTGCAGCCATCATGATAAAATCATCAGTAACATCCTAAATTCATCTTCTCCGTGGTTTTTCTCTTCTCCTCTTTGACGGAATGCTTCTATCCATGATAGTCTTCTCCAACCTTTCGTATCTCTTTATATATCCAAAATACTTCAATTTTCTCAATCTTATTTATAGCATCCACCAGTTTTCTTTGATTTTGAGTTCTTTCTGTATATAGGGAATGCCTCAAGATGACAACCTGGTTAACCATGAAGAAGCAAAAACCATCGCCAAAGGGCACTACAAAGCAAAATGGGATAAAGAACACTCAAAACACAACAAGAATGATGGATATTACCAACTGTCCAGAAGGGACCAGACAGCTATACTTCGCCTCCGGACGGGTCACAACAGAATGAGACACCACCTGTACACTAAATTCAAGATAGGCACCAACGACCTGTGCCCCTGTGGCTTGGCAAGTATGACAACAGAGCGTATCTTACAGAACTGCCCACAGTATGCAGACCTGAGAAGAAAGATGTGGGCCACTTACACCAGCGTCCAAGACAAACTGTATGGCGTGGCTGATAATCTGAGGCAGACGGCGGCCTTTATTAGAGAGTCCGAAATCCCAATCTAGTGAGAACGCAGAAGAAGAAGAGTATATAGGGATTTGCTCACTTCTCTGTCCATGATATACCGAGGACTCTTCTGTAACACTTTTATTAAAAACCACCGAGTAGTTACGGGGCCCAAATTTGGGGTGTAAATAATAGAACCACTGTTACCTGCCACGCATGTCGTAAGAGGCGACTAAGGAGGTTTGCCTGAAATCGGAAGCACGTGTCCACTAGGGAATGCTAACCCGAAACAAATGCTTGCAGAAAACGGATGCACCAGGCCGTAAGGCGCATAACATGGTGCAACGACCCTCACAATGAGGAGTGTGATAACGGATTCTACTGTCGCCAATCTAGATTTAGCCACGCAATAAGAATGTCAGACCTACCATCACGAGGGTGGCCAAAACCTACTGTGGGAAGAGGTCGACACAAACGGGGAAGTAGAAATCATAGGAATTATATCCTACAGAACTGCCCCCAGGATGCAGACTTGAGACGAAAGAGGTGTTCCACTTACACTAGTGTCCAAGACAAACTGTATGGCGTGGCTGATAATCTGAGGCAGACGGCTGCCTTTATTAGAGAATCCGAAATCCCAATCTAGTGAGAACGCAGAAGACAAACTGTATGGCGTGGTTGATAATCTGAGGCAGACGGCTGCCTTTATTAGAGAATCCGAAATCCCAATCTAGTGAGAACGCAGAAGAAGATATTTAAAAACATATATTTTTCCCCACTGCCTTGTATGTGATAATCCATGCTTCACACCCATACGTTGTCACTGGGAATATGCATGCTCTTATTATCCTGAACTTAGAGTAAACTCCGCCGTTAATCAAAGTAGGATAAAGAATAACAGTTTCAGTCGAAAATGCACCGAAAATAAAGAAACATTTCACACATTCCCAAATCGGGAAAACACAAAATAGAATTCGCTTGTTTAAAAAGACAGCGTTTCTAAAAGTCAACATCATTCACAAACCACTGATAATTTGTAGGAATGCCCCAAAGATGTACTTTATATTTTCCTTTTTACTGTTGAATAAATGGGCAGAGTTTGGACTATTGAGCTACTCAGCACAAGTCTGTGTAGTGTATCTACATCTGTTTAATAATTGTTTCTTTGTTCCATACATTCTCTTTACCCTTTCGCTGCTGCTACACCCTCTCGAAGACGGATCTAAAAATAGCTATTTGTTTCTAAGTCATAAACGTGAATGTATGCCTATAGCAGTGACAGTATAACTGTATAATGAGTTAACACGTCTTTAACACAGAGGAGAGATAATAACATACGTCTTAACGCGTCTTTTGCAGTGAATGGGAAAAACGTCTATACACGTCCTTAGCAGCTAAAGGAATTTATCATGTCTTTTAGAAAATTCTGACCTCAACCAGGGTTTGGTATTTCAAGAAGTGGTGGTTCCAGAGTTTGGAAATCAAAGAGGTGGTGATTCCAGAAATTGTCAGAAATTGTCTTCAAACGTTTGTCTGTTGTCATACCAGGGTAAGCTCTTCAAAAATCTGCTCTTTTAAATAGTATCCACGATTAAGTCACAAGCTTTGCAGACAATACGTGTGTTTGATTGCTCTTTCACTGACTGACTGACTCGCTCGCTCCCTCCCTCCCTCACTCACTCCCTCACTCACTCAATCACTTACTTACACACACTCACTCATTAGCTCACTCATTAGCTCACTCTCTTACTCTTACTCATTTACTCAACAACCTCCTAACGCACTCCTCACTATCCCCTCAATCCCTTCACTTCCCTATCGTCTCGCTCACCGACTTACATTCCCCACATCCCACTAGCTCCCTTCCATCTCCCTACTCATATGACTAACTCAAAATATCACTACTGATCTTACCATATCTACTATCTTACCGTTGTCTTTATTAGGCCATTTGTTTCTTTTAAAGTAAGATTTCAATTCCGACATCTGCGTACCATCATCAAAAGCTTTCTTCCATATGACCAGGCAGCAGAAGCGACCACTGTAACTGCGCACACTTTCAAACTTTAACGTTTTCGCAATAGAAATCGATCCTTGCATTACGACGTTCTTGTTTACATTTCTAGCTGAAAACAAATTGTTAGTAGTGCAAGGGTTAACAAAATAATTACAAATAATACGCACTGATAAATTGTTAGTAGTGCAAGGGTTAACAAAATAATTACGAATAATACGCACTGATAAATTGTTAGTAGTGCAAGGGTTAACAACATAATTACAAATAATACGCACTGATAAATTGTTAGTAGTGCAAGGGTTAACAAAATAATTACAAATAATTAATTAATAATAATTAATAATTCCTCTCGTACCGTTATACGTTACATAGGGCCTGCAAGTAATTTCTCCATACCGCTCTATCCTGGGCAATTCGCTCAATCTCTTCCATGGAACTGAGACCGATATTTCCTGCCTCTCTCAGCAAAGTTCGTTTCAGGGTCTCCTTAGGTCGACCTCTCTTTCTTGAACCCTTTGCATCCCACTTCAATGCCTGCTTAGATATTCGTTGATCATTTCTCCTCAAGGTGTGCCCAACATATCTCCATCTTCTCTTTCTTATAACAGTTGTCACTAGTGGTTGACCAGATATGTCTCTGATTTCATCACTTCTCCTGAATTCGTTCCATTTTATATTCATTATTTTTCGCAGACATCTATTTTCAAATGCATTCAAATGCATAACAAGGCAATATCATCTGCAAAATCCAAATCTTCTAGTTGACTATTTTCTACCCAATCGATGCCAGTTTCGCCCTGCAACATTTTCGCATCACCCAGTCAATGGCCACTCCAAACAATAGCAGAGATAGAATACAGCCTTGCTTTACTCCGGTTTAAACCATAAACCAGTCGCTGTGTCCACCATCAGTGCGAACTGCACACTGTGAACCATCATAGAGGCTCTTAATAATGTTTATTATTTTGTCTGGTATTCCATAGCATCTCAGAATATTCCACAGAGAGATTCTGTGTAGACTATCAAAGGCTTTTTAAAAATCGATGAAATTTAGTATAAGTGATTGTTGCTTCTCAATATGTTCCTCCAAAATTAGTCGTAGCGTAATTATTTGGTCTAAGCAGCTTCCCCCAAGTCTAAAACCAGCTTGTTCTTCTCTCAGGGTTGTGTCCACTGCTCCTTTGATTCTATTAAGAATGATTTTGCAAAAAGTCTTGGTCATAACTGATAATAGGGTGATCGCTCTCCAGTTGTTACAATCTTTGAGATCACCTTTTTTGGGATCTTAACAATTTTTCCCCTTCTTCCATTGATCTGGGACAGTTTCTTCTTCCCATACTTTATTAAATAGTTCTTGCACCTGGCTAATAGTTGTATCATCAGCCGCTTTGAGCATTTCTGCGGTAATGTTGTCATCACCCGCTGCCTTATTGTTTATCAAGGAATCGATTGCCTCCTTGACCTCAGCTACACTTATCGTTTCTTCGTTAATTGGTAGGGAGCTGTTTCTTGCCTCTTCGTCAAACTTGAGTAGTACTGGTGGATCAGGTCTATTTAATATTTCTTCAAAATGTTCTGCCCATCTTTCTTCTGCTCGGTATCTGATGTTAGAACTTTACCATCTTTACTCTTGATTGGGCCACCTTTGAAACAAAAGTTCCAGTAAGTTGTTTTAGTGATGCATTCTGTCACCAAGCCTATTCAACATCTACACAGAGAAAATCTTCAAACAACTAGAGGGAATGCCAGGACTCAAGATCAATGGAAAATAATAAACAACTTAAGATATGCAGATGACACAGTATTGGTAGCAGGAAATGAACAAGATCTACAAGAATTAGTGGACCAATTGGACAGAACTAGCAAGGAATATGGATTAGACATTAACATACAGAAAACAAAAACTATGGTAATCAACAAGGAAATGAAAAAACCTAAAATGAATATAAAAATACATAGAGAATTATTACATCAAGTAAAAGCTCTCATATCTCGGTCAGATGATGGCAGATGTATAACAGAAATTAAAAAGAGAATAGGAATGGCAAAGGATAATTTCAATAGTATGAGAAAGTTACTGACATCCAAACAAATTACAGACTAAAAATGAGAATGATCAAATGCTATATATATCCTATATTAATGTATGGCTCGAAACATGGACAATGAACAAGCAGTTAGAAGACAGAATTGATGCATTTGAGATGTGGATATATAGAAGAATAGGCAGAGTTTCATGGACAGAAAAACAGACAAATAAACAAGTTTTAGGAAAACTAGGCATGAAGAAACAATTATTAAGAGAAATAAAATTCAGACAAATAAAGTATTTTGGGCACATAAAAAGACATGACACCATGATAAAACATTTACTAGAGGGGAAGGTTGAGGGGAGAAGAGCAAGAGGAAGACCGAAAGATAAGTGGGAGGGAACTTTAAGAAATGGACAGGTTACAGTCTGGCAGTGTGCAACACCAAGGCGAAAGACAGAGGATACTGAGATTCATTGCAGCCAACCTTCGATGTGGAGACGGCATCTGATGATGATAGCATTTTACTGTTTCCAGTCTTAGCTGCCTTTCCCCTTCTTCAACCAGTCGATTGACATATGCTCTGTTATCTCTTCTAGCCGCTCTTTTCACTTCCTTGTCTTTTAGTCTATATTCCTCTTTAGCTTGGATTTCATCTGTTGCATCCTTAGTATTAAATATCGCATTTCATCTTTCTTCAATAAATTTTCAGGTTTCATCGCTAATCCAGGGTTTTCTGTCTTTCGTCTTTAATCCTGCGCTACTATTTGCTGCCCCAATAGTGTGTCCTTTATCTTAGTTCATTTTTCTTCAATATTCTGTTCATTTTCACCACTGAGTAACTCGAACCTATTCTTAAGTTCGAGCTGATATTCCTCTTTACCTCATTATTTTGTAGTCTTTGACTGTCTATTCGCAGTTGTTCTTTTTAGTATGGTGAATTTTCAATTTCAGTTTCAATTTACCTATGCATAAATTATGATCACTTCTTACATCTGCCCTCTATATGCACAAAGATGTTCTAAATTGTGTATTTATGCACATATGGTCATTCTGATTCCTGGTCACTCCATTACAAATAATACGCTCTGATAAATTGTTAGTAGTGCAAGGGTTAACAAAATAATTACAAATAATACGCACTGATAAATTGTTAGTAGTGCAAGGGTTAACAAAATAATTACGAATAATACGCACTGATAAATTGTTAGTAGTGCAAGGGTTAACAAAATAATTACGAATAATACGCACTGATAAATTGTTAGTAGTGCAAGGGTTAACAAAATAATTACAAATAATACACACTGATAAATTGTTAGTAGTGCAAGGGTTAACAAAATAATTACGAATAATACGCACTGATAAATTGTTAGTAGTGCAAGGGTTAACAAAATATTACAAATAATACGCACTGATAAATTGTTAGTAGTGCAAGGGTTAACAAAATAATTACAAATAATACGCACTGATAAATTGTTAGTAGTGCAAGGGTTAACATAATAATTACAAATAATACGCACTGATAAATTGTTAGTAGTGCAAGGGTTAACAAAATAATTACAAATAATACGCACTGATAAATTGTTAGTAGTGCAAGGGTTAACAAAATAATTACAAATAATACGCACTGATAAATTGTTAGTAGTGCAAGGGTTAACAAAATAATTACGAATAATACGCACTGATAAATTGTTAGTAGTGCAAGGGTTAACAAAATAATTACAAATAATACACACTGATAAATTGTTAGTAGTGCAAGGGTTAACAAAATAATTACGAATAATACGCACTGATAAATTGTTAGTAGTGCAAGGGTTAACAAAATATTACAAATAATACGCACTGATAAATTGTTAGTAGTGCAAGGGTTAACAAAATAATTACAAATAATACGCACTGATAAATTGTTAGTAGTGCAAGGGTTAACATAATAATTACAAATAATACGCACTGATAAATTGTTAGTAGTGCAAGGGTTAACAAAATAATTACAAATAATACGCACTGATAAATTGTTAGTAGTGCAAGGGTTAACAAAATAATTACAAATAATACGCACTGATAAATTGTTAGTAGTGCAAGGGTTAACAAAATAATTACGAATAATACGCACTGATAAATTGTTAGTAGTGCAAGGGTTAACAAAATAATTACGAATAATACGCACTGATAAATTGTTAGTAGTGCAAGGGTTAACAAAATAATTACGAATAATACGCACTGATAAATTGTTAGTAGTGCAAGGGTTAACAAAATAATTACAAATAATACGCACTGATAAATTGTTAGTAGTGCAAGGGTTAACAAAATAATTACAAATAATACGCACTGATAAATTGTTAGTAGTGCAAGGGTTAACAAAATATTACAAATAATACGCACTGATAAATTGTTAGTAGTGCAAGGGTTAACAAAATAATTACAAATAATACGTACTGATAAATTGTTGGTAGTGCAAGGGTTAACAAAATAATTACAAATAATACGCACTGAACAATTACTAGTAATCCAAGGATTAATAAAACAATCAAGGGTTTACAAAATAATAAAAATAGACACACACTGAAAAAGTGAACAAAACTTTGAAAAATGTTGGATAATGCAAGGGTTAACAGAGCCTTAACAGATTCCTACCTAATCATCATGTAATTGAATGTCCTTCGCAGAACAGATTTCTACCTAATCATCATGTAATTGAATGTCCTTCGCAGAACAGATTCCTACCTAATCATCATGTAATTGAATGTCCTTCGCAAAACGTCGCTGTCATCACAGTCCGTCTGAAACATTCTCGGTCTCTAGCAAGTTCTTTCCCCTCCTCATGTGTCATGTTCAATGTTTGTTAACCCTCTAGCTGCTAAGGACGTATATATACGTTTTCCCCATTGACTTCTAAAGACGCATTAACACGTCTGTTATTATCTCTCCTCTGTGGGCTAAAGACGTGTTAACACGTTATACATTGCTACTGTCACTGCTATAGGCGTACATTCACGTTTGTGACCTAGAAACAAAAAGTAGCTATTTTTAGCTCAGCCTTCAGAAAGTATGTAGCAGCGAAAGGGTTAATTACTTTTGCCAGCGTCGTTTTGATAGTTTCCCTGCCTTGTCTTTCAGAAACCATGCTCTTTATTACTAGTCTTCGATATCATTTTGAAGATCTCGACAATTTTGTAAACATTTATATTTTTTATTTGTATAAATTAAATTTACTGGGGCAGCAGCTGTGCAGCCTATTCGTATTGGTTTTCAATTACCTATGACTCTTTTACGATCCTAACTTGGACACACGTAACGTAACGTCTATACCGCCTGTGTTATAGTTTTTTGGGTCCGTGTAGGGTAGGAGGTACATGAACTTGAGGAATTTAATGGCCGCATGGTTAGTGAAATCATTGCCAAACTGTTCAGGTTAGAATGCTTTCTTTATGAAACCAACAGAAAAAAACACATTAGCCTTACCGGAAATCGAACCCAGATCTCCCGAATGGGAGCCCGCGTACTTATCGATTCGGCCAGACGCTCTTCATAAACGTGACGTGATCTACGTTTTATCGTCCTCACCGACATGACTAGACACTCTATCTCACAAACACTGATATAAAGGATCATCGGAAAAATTTCCAAATTGTGCTCCACACCGAACTAGATTCCAGTACTTTCTATTAAGACGCGAACACCGTACCTCAACTCTACAGCTAACATAATGCAAAGTATAACATAATGCAAAGTGTCACATAATGCAAAGTGTAACATAATGCAAAGTGTAACATAATGCAAAGTGTAACAAAATGCAAAGTGTAACATAATGCAAAGTGTCACATAATGCAAAGTGTCACATAATGCAAAGTGTCACATAATGCAAAGTATAATATAATGCAAAGTATCACATAATGCAAAGTGTCACATAATGCAAATTGTAACATAATGCAATGTATAACATAATGCAAAGTATCACATAATGCAAAGTATAACATAATGCAAATTGTAACATAATGCAAAGTATAACATAATGCAAAGTATAACATAATGCAAATTGTAACATAATACAAAGTATAACATAATGCAAAGTGTCACATAATACAAAGTATAACATAATGCAAATTGTAACATAATGCAAAGTATAACATAATGCAAAGTGTAACATAATGCAAAGTATAACATAATGCAAAGTGTAACATAATGCAAAGTGTAACATAATGCAAAGTGTAACATAATGCAAAGTGTAACATAATGCAAAGTGTCACATAATGCAAAGTGTCACATAATGCAAAGTATAATATAATGCAAAGTATCACATAATGCAAAGTGTCACATAATGCAAATTGTAACACAATGCAAAGTATAATATAATGCAAAGTATCACATAATGCAAAGTGTCACATAATGCAAATTGTAACATAATGCAATGTATAACATAATGCAAAGTATCACATAATGCAAAGTATAACATAATGCAAATTGTAACATAATACAAAGTATAACATAATGCAAAGTATAACATAATGCAAAGTGTAACATAATGCAAAGTATAACATAATGCAAATTGTAACATAATGCAAAGTGTCACATAATGCAAAGTATAACATAATGCAAAGTGTAACATAATGCAAAGTATAACATAATGCGAGAGTTATCAAAATAGTGACCATGCTACAAGACTTCAAGAGATAACAGAACAATGAACACGGAATAAAAATTACGGCTGTGGAGAAAAAAAATGAGCAATTAATATAAACAATTTTTGGTTGAATTCACCAAAAATTTATCTTTTTTTGGTTGGCAGGGATATCAAAACGCAACATACAATACCCTGTTTGAAATCTACAAATTGTTACAATGTTTTCTTGTGTGCATATGTATATACTCATCAATAAATAGCTTGTCCTGAGCAGAACTTTGTCAAAATAATAGGCCTTCGAAGTTTCTCTCTTTCATAGGCCAGATGTCACGACTCTGCAACCGTCATGCTCGAATCGTCAGTTACATCCTGAATTTATCTTCTTCATAATCTTTCGCTTTTCTTTTTTTTTTTTTTGGGGGCCTCCTTCCATAGTCTTTTAAACACTTATTGTTTCTGTATATGTTTTTTAAAAACCCTAAATTTTCTCATTCTTATTTGTAGCATCCGTTAGTTTTCTTTGATTTTGAGTTCTTTCTGTATATATGCATTTGTTTTCTTCACTGTTTCGGTACGGACTCTATGTGACTTATGCAATACTACTATTACTGCTAATAGCAAACATCCCATCTACTACAAAAAACAGTGGGAAAAGTGGAGAACTGGACAAAAATCTGGGGTCTCAAAATTAACCACACAAAAACCACGGCAACGGTTTTTTTCCCTCTCTCTACACCAGGAAAAAAGTATTCATCAATTTAGAAAAACGAAACAATACCCCAAACAGATACACCTACCTTCCTTGGAATTACCCTAGGCAGCAGACTTACATGGAAGCCAAACATAGAAAAGATCCAAAGAAAAGCCATACAAAGACTTGCTGTGATGAAGAAACTAGTTGGCACTTCCTGGGGCGAAAACTCAAAATTATTAAAGCAGGTCTACACTGGAGCAGTCAGACCCATCATGGAATATGGCTCCAGCTCTTGGACAACAGCAGCCAAAACAAACACACAGAAACTAGACAAAGTGCAAAACAGGGGCCTAAGAATAACTCTGGGAGCAATGAAAAGCAGTCCTATCATAGAAATGGAAAAAACCGCAGACTTTGAGCCTCTACAGCTTCGCAGACAATTTAAAACACTCACCCAGTTTGAAAATTTGAAAAACTAAAACGACTAAAAGAACACCATCTACACACAAAATTCCAAGAGAAAATAAAAAGCAGACTCGCAAGAAAAAGTCCCAACCATCTGGCCAGAGAATTCCATTTGCAACATTAAGACATCTTAGAAACTGACCCAGAAATTTTGGAACCCAGAACACCAGAGCCATGAACATGCTACCAAAACATGGCCCAAATACACATAGAAGTCCCAGGAATAATCTCCTCAAAAATACAAACAGAGACAAAGCAAAGAGCCAGGTCACTCCAAATGCTACGAGAGCAATATCCCACCAGCACATGGACACGTGTGTTCACAGATGGCTCAGCTACATATGCTACCAGGAAGGGAGGCAGCAGAATCTACATTACTCACCTTCAAGGGAACACAGAAACACACTCTCTGGCAGCAGGAGAAACATGCACCAACTTTAGAGCAGAGGCAACAGCCCTCATTGCAGCTGTACAGATTCTCAACAACCAGCAGGTGTCAGCAAAAAATATTGCAGTCTTCATCGATTCAAGATCAGTTCTCTAGGACAGCTCGTGTCCCAAACAAGACAAGCTCATTCAGGATATACAGCAAAAAAATCAGCTTGCTGTAAAAAAAAATCTGAACTAGTCTTATAGTGGATACCAGCACACTGTGGCATACCGGGAAATGAAAAGGCTGACAAACTCGCACGGGCTGGAGGGAGCCTAATACAACATCACCCAACACAAAGCTTTACAGAAGCAAAGACTCTACTGAAACAATCCAGAAAAATCATGTGGAGAAAAACAAACGGAGGATACAGCCCAGAGCACGACAGTATAAATACACTAAACAGAAAAACACAGACCACAATCTTCAGACTTGGAACGGGATATTGCAGTCTCAGAACACACCTCCACAGAATGGGTCTTAGGGACTCAGCTGCCTGCACATGTGGAGCACCAAAGCAGTCCCCAGAGCACATCCTGCAAGACTGTCCCAGCCTGGGCAGTGTGAGAATGGAAATCTGGCCAACAGAAACAACACTACAAAACAAATTATGGGGGACCGGTGAAGACCTCAAGCGCACCGCAGTGTTTATGACACATACCGGAGTAGTCGCATAGCAGAAGTTGATAGCAGAAGAAGAAGAAGAAGAAGACTACCAATAGCAATAGTAATATTAATATAGTTAAGAAGCCGACACTTTCTCAGGGGAAAAAAAAATCAAATGCTTGGGTTAAGGGGCAGTAGAATTGTTACAAAATAAAACACGATTGCTAAAGTGAAAAGAAGATGGAGACTGCAGTAAAACTATGTAGAATGGCCAAACACGTAATAACAAAGTACTGTAGATTTACAAATACAAAAACAATGACAATACACAGCAACGTTTCGATTAAAAGGCCTTTATCAAGCAAACGATACAACGGAAGTGACGAATTCCACAGCACACTACATATAGACTTTGACAAAGATATTACAACGTATATTTCCCGTTTCATTTATTTTTTGACCGTTGTAATATGTTTGTTAAAGTCTATATATAGTGTGCTGTGGAATTCATCACTTCCGTTGTATTGTTTGCTTGATAAAGGCCTTTTGGTTGAAATGTTGCTGTGTATTGTCATTGTTTTGTATTTTGTAAAATTACAGTACTTTGTTATTACGTGTTTCGCCATTCTACTTAGTTTTACTGCAGTCTCCATCTATACTGAAAGTGAAAATATCGTGTTGATGAGAGTGCTCGACAAATAAACACGAAAAAACTAAAAAAATATCCCCTTTTCTTAAAACCTGATTTTTTTTTCCGATCCAGAAGCACTTGAGCTGAAAGCTCTTCGGCTCGGTGTCATGGACATCGTAACCCTTCGGTTCGGTGCCACGAACACCGTAAATCTGGGGAACCTGTAGTTGTCTGCCAGTCCGCGGAGTTGAACCCGCACATACAGAAGACTTGTCACCCGTAGTCCAACGAGCTACGAACACGCTGGGCACGCGGGCAAAACCTAATTAAGCAGGAGGAGTAAAATAGGCGCCTGAATGTATAACACTGGCGCCTCGACGTTTGCACATCGCTGGTTTGTAATGCTATACGATGCACTGAATATCAGACTGTATTTGAAGGGAGCTGGGGTAAGTAAGGTTGAACAAACGGGTTATATGAACGAAAACACAAAGATAAGAATTTTACAGTAACAAAGAAATACAGAAATATGATTTCCTTTTTTTTTCTTGCTAATGTAAAACTTTTATTCTTTATGTTTTCTATCACATCGCCCATAATGAAAACACACACATTTCCTATTACCTGAATATGTATACGTTTGATTTTCGCATTCCAATCGTAATTTGTAACATCCCTCATTTTTACTAACATATATTAGCACCCATTTTCTGAGTTCGAAAGAATCTGTAGCTTTGATTGTCCAACTCTTTTCGGCTTTTATAGTCACTTGAACAAGACCGTCGTCTAACTCAACCGTCAACCTTTCGATGTTATCTGTAAAAAAAAAAAAAAAAAAAGACAGTAACAATTAAATTGTAACAACTGGTAAAATCGAGGGGAGACGAAACAGAAGAAGACTGAGAGAGACAATTTTAGATAGTCTGACTTCATGGCACGCGTGGTGAGCTTTCTGTGGTGTGTTGCTGTAAGAGACCAAGTTTGGCACTGGTAACAAAGTGTTGGTATGAAAATACTTTTTATCATCTGTCTTTTCACGTCCATTTTGATCTTTGGGTCTTGTAGTAATGGTGCCAGCTGGTACGTCACTGCATTTGCTTTTTGACACATTGTCTCTATTTCTCTATCGAGTTTTCCGTCCTGTGTGAAAATGCTGCCTAAATATTTGAATTCGGAAACTTGCTTTACTCTGGTGTTATCTATTTGTATGTTTGCTTGGCTTGGTGTTCTGCTGATTTTCATGGTCTCGGTCTTTTGTTTGTTGATTTTCATGTTGTACTTTCTACATGCTATTAGCAGTGAATTCATGTGATGTTGTAGCTGATCTTCATCTTCATACATTAAACTTTGGTCGTCCGCAAAAAGCAATTCGTTGATTTGGTTGTTTAATTGGTCGTCGTGATCATTGTCTATGTCAATAAGGTCTTTTCCGCACTGTGCCTCTTTCCCTATTCTGTCTATATATATGTTGAAGAGAAGAGGTGAGAGCACACAACCCTGTCTTACTCCTGATTTTGTTTCGAATGAGTCTGTCATTCCGTCTGTTGTTCTTACCACGCTGTGACTATTTGTATATATTGCTCTGATATTGTCTAGCAGTTGTCCCCTGATCCCATAGTTTTATAGTGTTACCCATAGAATACTTCAATCTATTCTGTCAAATGCCTTCTCTTGATCGATGAATAATAAGTTTAGCTCTTTGTTATATTCTATTGCTTTTTCACTCAGTTGTCTCAGTCTGTGCATCCCACTCCTCTTCTAAATCCAAACTGTGAGGGGCTTATTTGTGGGTCAACGATGTGTCTTATGCGCTGTTCTAATATTTGTGCGTATATTTTACCAGTGTGGCTTAATAGTGGAATGCCTCTATGTTTCGCATTCTCTTTATTGCCTTTATTTTTCCATAATGGGACTATTACTGATTTTTGCCAGTCATCTGGAACTTTTCTTTCTGTCCAAGCGGCTGTGAATATTCTATTTAACCATTTTACACCTATTTCTTTGCATGCTTTAATTACTTCGTTGGGTATGCCATCTGCACCTGGTGATTTGTTGTTCGGGCTGTTCTTTATTGTTCTTTCAATTTCTTGGATCAATATATATGGTTCTGTTTCTTCACTGTCCTTTGTTGTGTATATATATTCAGTTAATTTAGTAGGGTTGTAAAGTGTAAAAAAAATATTTCTTCCATCTGGTCATTCTATCTTGTCTGTTGAGTAATGGTGTTCCTTCCTTACTGTTTATGATAGTGGTAGGGTTGTAGCTATCGTCTCTCACTCTCATTGCTTTGACACTCTTACAAAATTCTCTCATCAGAGGGCCAGCCAATGGACAGAGCTGACATCGTGAACGCCCTCATAGAGCGTGGCCGCAGAGAAGACCTTCATCTAAACCAATCCACGTCAACTACTAGATTGCAAGAACTGGGTTTGAAGATTGGTGTGGCAAGAAAAGAACGGTACAACAGGTATACGAGTAGGCTCATCAATCAAAATAGAACTGGTACGGTTAGTCGCTGGACGCTGTTGGAGATATTGCGAAGGAGATCGGAGCACCTATGGACATGTCCGGAGTGCAATGAAGATATTCCAAACTGAAACTTAAACAATTCTCTCGGTTTTGTCCTACATAAGTGTGCTAGATGTTCTCCATATTTGCACCAAGAGTTTTCTTTCTCTTTCTTGACTATTCTTTTCACCTCTCTTCTGGCTAGCCGGTATTGTACATAGTCGTTATAGTTTTTAGATTTCAACCATGTTTGGAAACAATGTTTCTTTCTGTGTATGGCTGTTTGTATCTCTTCACTACACCATGCTGTTTTTTTATGGGCGTTGGCTGGTCCTCTTGTGCTACATACTTTGAGCAAATTGTTTGATATGGAGGTTTTAAATACTTCCCATTCCTTCTCGATGTTATCAATTCTCTTGGGTAAGGTGTTGTAGATCTGGTTCATTTCTTGATATAACTCGTCTCTGGTTGTTTCTTCCTCCAACTTTTTAAAGTTTATAACAGGTTCTTTCCCAAAGTTTTGTTTTAGTTTTGTCTTTTGGTCTCAACAATTGTCTTCTTTCAGTTACTACGACAGGTCGATGGTCGGTATCTATGTTAATGTTTGGTATAACTCTGGCGTCTGTGATATATCCCTTCTGCCTGTATCTTACAAGTATGTAATCAATCTTTGACGCTTGAAGCAAATTGTCCCATCGGTACCAAGTTTTTATGTGGCTCTGTCTATGTAGATAAAATGTGTTTGTTATTATTAGACCGTGTTCTAAACATAGATTTATTAGCTCATCCTCATTGTTGTTTCGTTCTGTTGATGTGTCTCCAAAATGTTCTAAACAGTGTTCATGATCATTTGTTTTCTTCCCTACTCTTCCGTTCAAATCTCCCATTACATAGATCTCTTCTTTGCTTTTGATGTTATTTTAAGTGATATATAGACTTTCAAAGAAATCTTTTCGTTCTTTGTCGTTGTTATTGTCGTTACATGGGGCATATACTTGAATGTATGTTGTTATTGTTATGTTACATGGTGCATATCTACTTGAATATATGTTGTTATTGTTGTTACAT